>CBVK0102015419.1:0-10584 GCA_900067695.1 Picea abies | reverse complement strand
AAATATCAGTAAATATTTTATAAATAATAATAATAATAATCTAATTTTAAAGTCATGACTAAGCCAACCACCAAATTGGTGTCTGAGACCCCATTGTTTGTGGGACAAGGGACCCCCTTCGCCCAACAATTTGATTGGGAAGGTATACATACCCTACCTACATTTGGACTTAAACTTGTGACCTCTTAAGAAGAAAAACATGTTCTTAACCATGTTTTAAATAGTTTAGTCAAATTTGTTCCTTTTACTTTTAAAACTCATGAATGTAAAATAAAAAACATATATAAACTATTTATAAATAAGAAATTGTTGAATTTTAATAGTAATAGATAAGAATGAGGTAATACAACCAAACTTTCTATAAAATCAACAATAATTCCTAAGCGACAGACTCCCTTGGGTTTGCTCATATCCATGCCTAAATGAAAATAATAGGAACCAAGTTTGAACATGTAGTCACCACTAGGTTAGTCAAGGATCACACACCACTCATATATTTCTTGCTTGAGTCAATACAATATATTACTACCTCTTTCTCTATATCTTATTATATTTTTAATAAACAATGTTAATTATAATCATTTAACACTTTGAGAGTCATGATTGACCACATTGTTGGTGAGGCACTTAATCTAAAGCTTATTTCTGTGCTTTTAATCTTATAAACGTGTGATGGTGATGGTGATAGTGATGTGTGATTTCGTCCCCTCTCATAAGAAAATGTACCATGCTAGTCCATATTCATTTATCAACTTTTTTAATTAGATGGATTATGTTAATTTATTTTAATTAATAATGATAATAACACTTCCAAAGGGGTAGAGTATCTACACCTCGTAAAATTTAGTAGTCAAATCACTGTACAAAGGGGGTCCCTTGTTCTACAAACAAGGGAGTCTCATACACCAATTAGTGTATGACTTGGTTGTAACCTTAAAATTATATTATTATTACTATAACAATGTAATGTCTTAAGATTTAGTGCTTAATATTCTCTTTACTTTAAAACAAGTGTTTTCATTGACATAAGATTAGTTGTGAATGTTTTTATATTAAGAATTTATCTTCTCATGTCACATCTACTATTGGAGAGTTCTTCCACTTAATGAGGTATTAGAGGTATTCAATAATTGTTCGATTTCATAGTTACTTGATTAATTTTTCAATGCCCATTTTAGTTTCTAGTATGATTTTCTCCTCTTCATTGGAAAAATAGTTTGAACTAGGGTTTTTATTATTTTCTTTAAGAAAGAAACATGAAAGACTTGATGTACACATGAAGAATGAGGAAAATCCAATTTGTATTTCATACAATGAATCTCTATAATACCTTATAGGGACCATAGTACTTGGGTGTTAATTTCTTGTGCTTCTTTTGTTGCTTGAGAGATATATGTTTGTAGGTTTTTAGTCTAAAAAATACTCAATCCCCCACTTCAAAGATCTGGTTAGTTCAACGTTGATATGCTTGTTGTTTCATCATATTTTTTGTTTTAACCAAGTTGTCATTCAATCGTCTTAGAACCTCTTGTTGGTGCTCTAGGTAATTTTCACTACTTGAACCTTAACTTTCCCTCTTAACAATGACATGATGGATGGATGATGATACCCATACATTGCCATAATAGGGGACATTTTGGATTAATTATGGAAGGAAGTGTTATACCACTATTCTAATAAAGGTATTCACTTGATCAATTATATATGTTTATCAAATGCAAAGCAACTGAGATAACCTTCGAGATATTTATTGGCAATTTGAATTTGTCATGAGAAATTGAATACCCAAACAAGAAAATTATAATCACATTGATATAAATTTTTTGTTTCATTAACATTCGACTTTTTGGCATTTTAACGAGAATATTTTTCGATCATTTTTTCTGGAAATTAGTCCATAAAGTGTTGTAACTTCAATTTTGAGTGATTGAGTTTGTATAATTCGAGTACCCCGAGGGTTTTTCAGAGTGTTGAATCCATTTATGCATTCAAAAATTCACTTTGAACATTGGAAATTGGTGATTTCACCAAGATCTATTTCGTAGGATTCCAATGAAAAGGTTCCAAAAATTGCGTGTTTAGACAACACCAATCTAAACTTATTCAAAATTAAACAAAATGTTTAAAAACAAATAAATTTTAAATCATAATAATAAATCTACATTAATAATTCCAAAATTCTTATCAAATTTGTAGAAAAAAAGGCATCTACTTATTATAAAAGTACAAGTCTAAACATTACCTCCAACATAATTACCATGGTAACAAGTTCAACTTGTGTGAACTACTAGTTCTACATCGTTAGTCCAATGCATTAATAGATGAATGGCTCACAAAAATCCAAGTGTTTGTTGAATTGCTACCATAAATCCAAGTTTATGCTCATAGATCCACATGACTTCACCGCCATTCGAGTTTCCTGGCGTTACTGACGGAACCAATTGTACACAAGAATATTCCATTTCCATGATAAGATTTGAATCCAGTGTCATGATCCAGACCTGAATGCTTTTTTTCTTTTACCACCACGGTAAACCCTCCTATCTTCCTGAGCTCCATGTGACCATTAAGTAGCTAGGAAGGTGAATTTGTTATAAATAGAGGTCAGAGGATTCCCTTAGCCATCCGTGAATAAGTGGTGAGAAGTGGGTTTGTAGTTCACGTTTGTTACATACTTCAAGGTATATGAACACTGAGAGAACAAAAGTTTAGGTGAAAAGATTTAAACATTATTTTGACTAAATACTTCTAGTCAACATGAACAAGTAGCGACTATTTTACATGAGATATTAAATGGGTAGAAATGTCTCACCACTCTATGGAATTTACCCTTTGGATAAGAGGCCATGAGTTGGGGTATCTATTCCATGAAAGTTGTCCAAGACTTTCTCCTAGTTCCACCTACTTTTTACAAGCACTGGCACAAACACAAGCATGAACATGAGCATGTCATTGGAAGTACTTGAACCCTAATGGGGGAAATAATATCACCCCTCTTTCATCGAATTGACAAACCACAATTGACACAAGTGTTATCACATAATAATTGTTGAATAAAATATATAGTGTTGATGAAAATGAATGGCTATCCTAATACCAACATTTTCGAATATTGCTAGGCTATGGCAAGATAGTCAGGATTGTTACCCTATGTTTACTTCCTTTTTGAAAAAATATCAATTAATATTCAACAAATATGTTCTTGAGATCAATGTTGTCTTTTATGTTTTGTCATGATAAAGAAATGAAAATATTTATATCATAAAATATTAACATGTTTGATGAATAGTTATGGAAACATAAAATCTAAAATAAGATCACACATATAGTCCAAAATGAGACCTCAAAACCATTAAATGATTTTATTTATTCAATTTTGGAATACAACAAAAGCATTCTTTCATACCTAGACTAGGTAAGGACCAGAAAAATACGTAGAACTCAAAGGTTACATCATCACAAAGATGATTGGTGTCTTCTAATTAAAACCGATACTAAAAATTAACCAGATCAACAAGCCACAGTTTTCCACTGTCTTGACTCTACACAAAATTCCTAATTAGCACTAAAAATCAATTTAGAAATCCAATAAGAATTTATAGACTATCAAAAATATATGATCAACCTTATAAAGCATGTCAATAATCAATGCTTCTTGGTCCTCCTTATTACCACCTTTAGTAATACCCTGCTATCAACAATAATTTATTAGATTTTAAGTAGTTCATAAATGAATGAAGTAGTAATGTAATATCACTCTAGAGCAAGAACAAACCTTATCAAAGTTTTTGCATCTATCTCTCTCTTGCTCGTCCCTTCAATTCTCTTTTTATTCTCCAAAATTAGTTTGACTAGTCTCAACCAATTTTAGTTAAGTTACTTAAATAACTTTTAGTTAAATAGGGACAACTCATAATAAAATATTAATAAATAATGATAATAGGTGGGGACCCCTAACAACTCTTTTGTTTAATCTTCTAAATATCTCCTTGTTCCTCCATCAACAAAAAATGCATCAATATCATCAAAATATCAGCATAAACATACATCCAAATCAGCTCTCATGAAATATTTCAAAACACACTTCTCCCAAATATTAAGTCTATATGAACTTACATGCCCAATGTAATGACCCTTTACTTATTAATATGAATAATTTCATAAATAATCCTAAGTTGAGACTATATGGAGATCTGTCTTGTGGTGGGAAGTTGATGAAGAAAATGTATATATGAAAATTCATTATTATGTAACTAAACCACAATTGTTTAAAATGAAGTTTTGAACCAAATAATTGTAATTCAAGAAATTCTCACACAATTAATTGATGGTTGTCTTTATAGAAGACTAGTCTTGCTGACTGGATTGGATGCATACATAAAATACTAAAGGATGACAGTTTGATTATTAGTACATGTACGAGAATTGCATGTACTAGCTACACATACATTTCTTGTACATATACACTAGTATGTATGAGTTTCCTTGTTATTGTACCATAAGATACCTTAACTTCGGGACGAAGTTTCCTGAAGGGTGGGTGTATGTAATGACCCTTTACTTATTAATATGAATAATTTCATAAATAATCCTAAAAATTAGCTAAATTATAATTAATTATTATATAACCTTAATTAATTATATGTTATTAATTAATTATTTTTGACTATGATTAGCTTAAGTATGATTAACTCATTAATTAAAGGTTAATGATTAATTTGATTATTAATTAATTAATTGATTAATTAAGTATTAAACAAAGGGGGCAAAATAAAATATAAGGTTAAATGGGGTTACGTATCCCAAAGGGGGATAACGTAACCAATACGTAAAAGGGAACATTTAAAGAAAGGATAAGACAATTAATAAGGCAATTAATGAATGGATAAGGCATTAATAAAGGGATAAGGAGTAATAAAGAGTTAGGTGGAAGGAAATGTGCGGGGCGGTGAAGGAGGAATAAGGGAGGTGGAGAAGGAGTATGAGGATTATTCATTCATGCATTCTACGAGAAAGGGATTTTGGAGTATTGGGACAGAGTTAGTTTACAGTGGGATTTACAATGCATCGGGGCTGAGGAGGTTTTGGGCTCGGAGGGCTAGGACGTCCATTGATGTCCTAGGGCTAGGCGTACTAGTCGGTAGGGTGGCTGGTTTTGGGGTGTTCTAAGGAGCGGGTTCAAGCGAAGGGAGCAAGCGGCTGCGGATAGCATCAGAGTAAGGTATGTAAATTCAAATTCATGAATGGATTACTTAGATTATTACTTACTGCCGAATACAGCGTAAGTGTTGAGATAAATTGTAAATTATGAAAAGTTTACTTCTTGTAGAGCTCATAGAAATTAGAAATTAAGTAATTAGTTAGAAATATAACGTTAATTCAAAATCGGGTTACTACACCCAAAATTAAATAAGTCAAAAAGTTGTCAAAACTATACTGCTGCTCAAAATAAACAAAGTCTTCTTGTTGTCTAAAAAAATTGTTTTCCAAAATATGAGTGATTGTCCAAATAGTGAAGCCAAAGTAAATAACATCATAAAATTAGAAATCATAATTTTTGTGTGAGGCAGTTTTCCTCTGTTACCTTAGGAATCTGTGAATTTTCCTTAATAGGCATTTTAACTTTAATTGTTGATGCTTCTGGATGCATTTCTTCAAAATGGGTGTGTCCATCATCATGTCCAGGGTGTTGTGAATGTGAAGTTGTAACATCCCACTCTTGCACACACCAAGCAGACTTATTCTTTGAGGACACTTGCGTGCAGGTGATCCGGGTCATTATACTATTGGTTGTTTTGATTATGATTATGAGATATTGTGGATTTGATGATATGTTATTTTGTGGTATTTACATAGAAAAGTTTTATTGACTAGGTTCTCCTGAGTGTGCAGGATTCTGGACGTTGAGGATGCTGACGCATCGATGAAACCCCTTGGACTCTGGATCGAGTCAAGGAGTGGACTATTTGGGTTTGAATGTTGTTGATGTGACATATGTACATATGATTAGATATTGTGATGATTGATTATTATTGCTGACATGATTTGTTGATGGATGCAGTTTGATGATAGGTTATTGACCAGACTCACATTTGGAGTAGAGGGGTCACACACGACAACCAGAGACATTGAGGGAGAGGTGTGGAAACATCCCTGCCACAACCTACTAGCACTCACTCCGTGGCTCGAACTTTAGGTTAACGTTTACCTAGTTCAAGAAGACCCATGATGTCGTGAGGGAAGACTGTGACAGTCGCTCATGATGATTCTAAGGGGCTCGCAATAAGGCAAGGTCCTTATTCCTTAGAGGCCATTAGTCTCCCACAATATCACTTGACGGAGTATTGACTCCAGGGGTTTGAAGTCTACCAAATTCTATCAAGAGGTGAGTGACACCCTTGGAGCACGTAGTGCGTCTTGAAGGGCACATCGCACAAATAAAATGTAAGGAGGTGAGTGGGACCCTTGGAGCATGTAGTGTATCCTGAAGGGAACGTCATGATTTTAACTGTGGTAAGTTAATAAACTTAGTGCCTAGAAAACTATGCCTCCTTAGGACCTGGTCGGCCTTAAAATAGATGATAGTATGAGTGAATTTTAATAATTAAAAGTTCCCTTAAAAATTGTCGCCAATGTAGTGAAATTAAAACCTAGGTCTAAGTAGAACCTTTGAACAAAAAATAATTAGACATATAACAAGAAGGGGGTAAAGAAATTCAAACTTTAATTATTAAAGTAAAAATTATAATGGAGGATTAAATTTATTAAAAAGGGTAAATGGTGGTTTTTATCTACACTTGCTAAATTGATTTTTAGTTAAAAAGGAAAAAGGGGGAAAGTGAAAAGAAAAGGAAACTTAAAGAAAAGGGGAAACTTAAAGAAAAAGAGGAATGTCCAACTTAGTAAGGAATCTAGCCTTTGGGACTTTTTATTTATGAACTCAACTAGAAATTAAGTGAGTCGTAAGTCATTTAAGAATTGTAAGGGAATATTGGGACACTGAGGAACGTTTTTAGGAATGCTTTTAGGTGGGTGAGGGAAATAGGAATATTTAATTAATTAATAAAATTGATTTTCTAGTGCAACTGGGGGACCGGGTGACCTATGTACGGGGGAGGTTTTTCCTAATTAAATAAATGAAAAATGTATCTAATGAGGGTTTGGGAAACTAATGAATAAGAAAATCTATAAAAAGGATGGCGGAGGAGGAGTATGGATGACATATGGCTTGTGTAATGTTACACTGCTAAAATTTTATCTTGACTGAACTTTCTCTTATGGGAGTTGGGATACTCAACTCGGGTAATGAGTGGTAGCTCGACCTTGTGAAGCAAGTTGGGTGCTGGCATTCTTTGGTATTGTGTGTGTGGCCCCTTTGCAGTTTAGGGGGCTTAGGGGGAAGAATATTACCCCTAGCATTGGCTGGGAGGTATCGATGAGGTCTCATCGGTCGAAAAACGAGATCTGGATGAAGCGACACACGGGAGGACATCTTTGCCTCGTCACCGTCGATATAGGTATGCCTATTAAAGTTGTTACTTGCAATAAAATTTAATTTACACTTGTTCATTTTACTGTATTCAGATGATGATTTCATTTCCATGACATTTCCTTGGACCTGTATTTCCCTTATCATTTGATTCACACTGTGAGAAACCTTTCTATCCACAGTATCTTTTACTTTTGAGTTATTGTCTAATTGTGCGTGGCCAGATTAAGCCCCAGACTCAAAACCTTGCATGTGCTTTGTATCTCCTTCCTACATTTTCTTTATTCCTTGATTGCGTTTTTCGTCATTATTTTGTTCTCCACGGAGAAGGTCTAGATGTAGATTTGTGTTATTGTCTTTTGTTCCTTTATCCTTTAAGTTATTATTTTGTGCCTGAGCAGTTAGCCAGGAGTTGAATCGAATGTCTTTCACTCCAATGTTAAATATTTAGATTCAAATGCCCTGCTTTCCTGTGCATGGATAATAACTGTAGGATCATTTCTCTACCCAACAAGGAATTCTCTCCTGGACGTTTATTCCCTCCTTAGCCTATGCAATTTATTTACTGTGATTTTGTTATATCACTCTGTGGATGACTACGTTTTGGATTATGACTATGTTTTTTAATTATTACTGCAGATGATTTCATTTGGGTCTCAGGCCCTTATTTTATTTTGAATCTGTGTAACTTCTTCTTATCGTTCTCCCAAACCCACAACGTGATGATCTCTGATATGTCTTGTATGTTCCTGTCTTTTTCCCTTGGTTCATTCAAATGCTTGCAGTTTGTTAGAATATTTCTAGCGACATAGGTTGTGTATTATTTGATTTTCATACCTATGTCATTTCGTGTGGTAAATTCTTCTCCATTTTCTACGGGTTGCTATCCCAATTTAACATCGTTTTTCACCCAAATGTTTTTAGCTATAAAGGTTTCTGATCAAATCAGACACATTTCTCTTGTCGATCGTTGATGGTTCACAAAGTCGGGCCTTCCAATTCACAAACGAAAACACAAAATGATCAGAAGAGATTGTGTTTACTGTATTGGTTGAACGTTCAGAGTACATACAATGTATTGGTATTTAATCACCCTTTTTCTTAATGCTTAGATGTATAATGCATGGCTCCACAATCTTTGTTGTATAACATTTTTTTTTCCAAACGAGTTTGTTGAGTAACACATTTTTCTTAAGCGATTTGCTATATAACAATTTCTCCTCAATCTTAGCTAACACATTTTTACAGAGCACTGTGCATCCAAGCGTGGCACTGCCAGTCTTGTTAGTTTTCCTAATTAGCTTGAATTTCATTTATTAAGTTACATAGATTCTCACCGCCATTGAACTTTAGTTATTACTACACATAAATTTTATTGCTAATTAAAGTGCAATTATTACTACACAGAGATGTTATTGCCATTGCCTGCTATTTATTAATACACCGAGATTATAATGCTATCATTTGATTTTTCTCCATTGATTATAACCGATAATTATGAAGTATTCTTTCCGCAGGCTCATGATAGGTATTTCATTCCAGAGTATGTGTGTAATATGGCACATTGTTATAAAAAATTAATCAATTAAATTCTGTGTGAGATATCGTGCCATAGCCTTACCTGCTGGCATCCAAATCGTAGCATAGAGTGAGTATACTATAATTATTTGTATGCCTTAATTAGCCCAAGGGAAGATGTAGTCGTGCATAACATTGATTTGCGTATTTTATTACCCCGAATTCACCTCATAGAGCAGTAATATACACATGTATTCCTATAGGAACGATAAAGTATTTAACTCAAGTAAAATACCTATCTGATATCTCAGCTGACACCCAGTTGTAATTACCATTATCATTAAAGTAAATTGTTAGATGTGATTATGATTGTAATATTATGTTAAGTAATTTCTTACACAAGATTTAGTTGTCGGTTCCATCTGAAGTCTTTTTATATTTATTTTAATTCAAAAACTTGTTGAGTTTAGGGAGTTGTTTCCCATAATTTAGGTACCTATGCCACCGTGTGAAAGAAAACAATTTCACTTCCCTTTTAAAAACCTTGTTCAGAAAATAAAGCTTGGCGATATTACTAGCATAATGACTTACTCAAAATCTAAAGTTACTTGTGGAATTTACCTTTTTAAGTGGATTTGAACCCTTATGAACTTAAATTTTGATTTTGGCATTAACCCCAAGGAACATATATATAGCTAGAAGGTTCCTTTTGGATGCTTGATGAGTAAAACATATTAGTATATTTTTGAACATGAAGATATAGTCAGGGTGTTCCTCTAAGCTGCTTGTAATTATTTTAATTAATTTTAATATGCTTCCTTCTGTATGACGTTTAGGGAGTCATGTTTAAAGGGAGGTCTGGTCACTTGGTACGATCATTATTAATGTCAATAATGAATCATTTAATTATGAGATTCTTCTTTGTACTGATGAAGGGGTGTTTATAGGAAGAGATGTTTTATGTTTTAACATTGTTTGAGTTTGGTTACAACATGCTTTGACTTAGTCCTTATGGTGATAACTTGCTAATGAATTACATCTAGTTGATTACACAATTTAAATTGTAACGAATGGTCACCCTGCATCACTTATTGCTTGATTGTTTAGAGCGACTTCGTCGTACGACGTCACATTTTTTATATCAGTGTCAATTGTATTTCAGGCACATTGAATTTTATGTTGGATTGAAGGTTTAGAAGTATTTTGACGTGCATGGGTTCTTGGTGCTCTTGTCTCAATGCTTCGACGTGATCCCTTATGATTGAGTCATTGCACGCCGTGATCGATAACACATATGCAAATGGGCTTAGTGTCATGTGCCTTCCTATGTGGAGGTTATTATTTTTATTTTGAGGTTGTACTTGATTGTAACGTCTAGCGGTCTCTCGTTCGCTGGGAGGGTTCTAGCTACTTATCGTGGAAGTTGTTGTGATGGACTGATTGATGTTGCTTATGTGTCTTGGAGGTCCTAACATCGCATGACATAACGCGCTAGTGTGTTGGGTCATTATTTTTTCTGTTGCCTGAATTGCATGTGTTCGTTCGTCGTCGAGTTGCATTGATCAACAGTTGTCGTT
>CBVK0102015409.1:0-11499 GCA_900067695.1 Picea abies | reverse complement strand
GAGTGATGTGAGGGGGGGGGGAGTGGCCATAAGAGCTTCCGCCTTCACGTGGTTGGACCTGTTCAGTAGAGAATAATTTATTTGAGTCATTTAATCTTGGAGAAAACCTCCCTCGATCCAACAGAGCAACAACAAAGTCAATGTTGACTTTGTTGCTGCTACTTCAAATCAAGGGAGGCAGTTTGATAAAATATTATACGCGTGGCTCCAATAAATTATTCTTGAAACCAAGAGGAGCTCATTCAGGTATGTTATAACACTCTCGTAAAAATTCATATTAGAGTAAATAATGGACTACAAATATTACTTGTATTGATTTTTTAGATATTTATGGATGTTGAATGATTTTGGCAGGTACTTTAAGATATTTCTTCATCGATTGAGTGAAGCTCAAGACTAATAGAGGGCCATATAGCGAAAGAGAAACACGCGGGGACAACCATTCCCACTGTACTATCGACCAGTTCATCAGATCATGTGTGATTGCTCCTTTCAACATATAATTTTATGTAGCCATCAATTCTAGTTATCTTAATTTAGATCTATTTATTTCTTTTTAAATATAATATAGCTAAAAATGTGTGTAGTGAATAAATGGAGCATCCTTGGCACCTACAAGTGTCAAATTGGTTAATATGGATCTATTACCAAAGCTAGTAGATATGCATTAGAAGTTGTGTATTGGGAATAATATGGGGGTTGGCATGCCTTGAGAACATTGTTAATTACAATTAAACTAAGGAATGACTGTAGAAAATAAAATATTTGGAGAAATCAATTCACAACTTGCAAAGTTAAAACATCGTGGCCTTCTGCTCAATTATGATTGCTTTATGTGTTACTTATATTCCTCTAATGTGCATGCAATGGAAAACTACTGCAATTTTCCTCTCCTTTTGATGAAAACAACTGAGACACAATCATCTTCTCAATTAGTTTGCTAGTTATTATGCACTCAAAAATTGTGAGGTAGCTGCTATTGTAGTGCATAAACCATTGTTCATGCGAGGCAGGTTTTATACAAATTTTCTTCTTAACAATTTTATTTTCCTCTGCTCATGGTTTCAATTTTTTTTGCTACGTAAGGCACATAACAGATACAGGTTTTCTTCTTTTATTTTTCCTTGTTCTTCTCTTTTACCAAATACTGAGAATGACTAAGACCAAGTTCTAAGATTGTCTCAATGTTTTATAGACTTCTCTTTTCCAAAAGTAAGTTTTTAATCTGTGTGCAAGTTTTAGATGTTTCTTTAGAGAAGGTTGTGCCCATAATAATTGTTGGAGAATGATATGGTTGTGCAGAACCTAGGTGAATATATAGGGAATTGGAAAAAAAATAAAAATCCTTGGACAAATATGGTAAGAATTCAAGATTGTGGTATGTTGACAATCCAACATGAAATGAGGCCTAATATTCACACCTCAATTCCAAAAACTGATATGGATTCAAGTAGGTGAGATGAGAAACCCAAGGCTTTTCACATTATATGCATTATGATTATACTTGAGAAAATAGGAGAGAGAATAGAAGACTTATATTGATATTCTCACGATGGATGTTAACATTGGAGGTCAATACTTATGGTGAGCCTCTTGCACAATTAAAATGAACTACCAACAAACTACATAGAAGACTTAACAACATTAATAGGTTAACCACTAATATGTCCCTAACATAAATATCAGAAGATTATATATGATGACTAATGATTTACATGAAATGATCATAGTACAACTAACATAAGATGTTATCATGTCACTAACATACAATACCATCATGTACTCATCAAAACATGGCCTTCAAGCCAGTTTCTTCACCAACTAAAGAAGAATGTTACACTTAGCAGAAGAGGTGCCATCTTGAAATTATTTACCATCCATTCACCTAGGAGCATATGCTTTTGATGATGAATCCACAAACAATATTTGGTAAGCCACAGGGTGACTTTAAACTAGTTGGTGATGGAGAGGAGACTTAATTCAACCACAATATCTATGCCACTTTTGATGAACTCAACCAACTTTTCAATTTCTGTTTATCACTTAGTATCTTGTTTCCCATACCTTCAACTTATGTACAACATATTTTTTGGAAATGCTTCAAGAAACATACCCAAGAGACTGGATTGCATAAAACAAACATTCTTCAGCTTAGATGTCATGTTTGAGAGGTATCTCTTTCCACAAAATCACATGACACTTCCACTTGGCCTTGTCCCTTTGAAATCATGTCATTCAGCCTGATTCAGGTAAGGAAGACCACATCAAGAATGGGTTCCTGGTGGACATCTTAATATTCCATCAACCATCAACCTTACAAGTGAACCAATACCACGTTGGCATAAGTACAATATTTGAATTTTCTCTTCCTCTACTGAGATGTTGGATTGCTAACCCTAACAATGCCTTATAGATTTGCATGTAATAATATCATTTCCTATCGTATTATATTTACTGTTGATCCTTTTTGGTCATTTATAGACACTAATATTTTATTTTGGACTCTTTCATTCTCCTTCTAAAATTTGCATGATCTACTTCCAGATCTTCTACTTCATCTGAACATTCAGGACTACATACATGTCCATCTTCTTGTTCAACACCCTTCTTGTTACTTCAACACCCTTGTTCACTAGATGATTTCAAGCACATTGTGATGGGATTGAATTTTGTTCCTAGTAGAACACTCTCCTTCATATAATGGAAAGAAGTGTGGCCTAGTCATGTATTAGTTTCTATCTGTTGGCAGCCAATTAACATTTTTCCATTTTCTTGTAAGCTGCCTACACCTATGTCTTGCGAACATCAAGTTTTTTGTCGCATAGACGAAACTTTCATTTCTTGAGACTTTTGCACATTTGTCTTCGCTAAGTCTTCACGAGTGTAAGCATGAAGATTTCTCCTTTCGAGGTCACAATTTCGATCATTATCTGAACTGCCAATACCTTTTGCGTCACTATGCATATTGCACCTATCTTCATTTTGTTTTCACGACTATATGCGTGAAATCTTACTCCTTCAAAGTCACATTAGAATCATTGTTTGAATTGTTGACATCCTTTTGATTAATATGCCCTTTGCGCTTACATCTCACTTATCATTTTGCAGCCGGAAAAACTTTCGAACTGTACTCATTGGACATTTTTTGATTGATTATGTGACTTGGTTTCATTAGGTTTCTGATGCTTTGGATTTACATGTTTCTTATTTGGCCTACTTAACCATTGGTTTCACAACAATGCATAGGCGTTATGGTCAAATCTTTCACATATGACTTTTGATATAATCACCATGTTAATGTTTTTATAACTATTGGCATGTTGAAGACTCTTTGGCATCTTGGTTAAAATACTTATATGAGTTGTTACAAGACATTGGCGCATGGTTGATTATTTGATTTTGTTTTCAAATTGATTGATTTATGGCTTAAAACTATGGTGTAATGTCGATTGCGCACATTGGTATGCACATATCAATTCAATTTCATTGTTTGTGCACATGGATTAATGGTTGAACTATGCTTTAATGGGTAGAACAGTAAACTGGCATGGCCAGAGATAACCTCTATAACCCTTGCACACTTTGCATCAATGCCTACCTCCTTACCAGGGTTATCTTTGTTGATTTTTGGGAAAATCTCTTAGCCTAATCTATTCAAACCATTGTCCCTTAGCCTAGCTCATTGTGTGTTATTTCCTAGCTCCTGAAGGGTGAATTGAACCCTCATGGTTTTCACAATCGATTGTGGTTTCATTTTGCCAGAGAAAACTGCCCCGAATTTGCTCCCAGAGTCACGTTTTTGCGTGAGCAATTCTGGGAAAACAGTGTTGAATCAAATCGAAAGGTTGAAAACCCAGAACCGTTTTTATCCCCTTTACCTTCATTGCGGGCGGTTTCTTCAGAAAGTGAGCCATTACAGAGATCTAGCTCATGTTTTAGAGATCATTTTTCAGATCGTTTCAATGGCTGAAGGGAATGTATTGGGTCTGCATGCTTATCACTTTTCCAGATCTGTGCTAAAGGATTATTCATATTTTAGTGGGTTGATCGCTTTATCCATGGAAACATACCCTAGATCTGTCTTTGTCTCTAGGATTAAATCAAGTTGATTACGGAGCAAATTTATTGCCAGTATACTGTGTTGAATCAATAAATTGGCTTCCCATTTTCCAATTGTTCACTCTGTATGTGTGTGGGCATGATCATTGCAAATCTAGGTCTTGGCTTCTCATCAAAATGGCTCCAGCTACACATTCAGGTGAAAAAACAAATTGAGGATCAGTCTCCAATCGAGGAGGTTGTATTAACTGTTCCTACTACAGATGATTCAACTTTACCAGTGATGACATTCAGGATGAAGATTATAAATCAAGTATGCCAGATGGCCAGGATAGCTGCAAATTTTATGAAGTCAATTGCTGATATCAATGCTTTAAGTCTGGTGACACAGGTCCCAGTAAAGGCAAGATGTTTAGAATTTGCATCTACATTTATTCTGTATCTGAAATAGCAAATTGAGAAATGGTCTGCATCTCAGAAGTTCACAGGAAATGACTGGAAATATATTTTTATCTATATATACGCTGCAAAATTGTCATATCTGTGTCTAAAGAGCTCAAGTGAGTTAGCTACTGAAGCCTCTAATGTGGAAAACAATCTTCTTGATCTTATCACTTTGCGTGAATCTGTTGTTGGATCTAAGTATGCAGTGTCTGTTCTAGGTGCGTTAAAGCCATGGATTCCAGATCTTCTTATTGCTATATCCTCTTATGAAAATGTTCTTTGCATTGATGGGATTTTGGATGGTGTAAAGTCAAAACAGAGATTTGATGACTTGGCTGAAGATGGCAAGCGATTTTCTGCTTATTGGATTGTGACACTTGCCAATGTGGAATGTAGCTCTGTCAATGTCACAAACTTTCATGAAAACCATCCTCCAGAAGGTCATGCCATGGGAGGGGCCTCTAATGACAATGATTATTCACAAACTAAGGAAAAACTCTCTCATGCAACACTTGACTTTATGGAAACAATCATTAAGTTGTTGCAAAGAGGGGATACCAGGATTGTGCATGCTATTGTAAAAATTATTTTATCACTGACAGCATTGTTTCTGAGACAAAAAGATTATGGCGAGGTTCTTGGATTACTTCATTTCACATGTGTAAAATTGCTAGGGAACGGAAATGTCCAAGAAAGGGGCCATGATATTTTTCTAAATGAATGCTTACTGGAATATTTAGAAGAGATAAATATTCATATAGAACAGGCACTAGAGTCTTTGGGGGATCAAAATGGGGAAGAAATGCTTCGAGCTGCTAAAGAGCTAGTCGAAAATGTTCCCTCAAGTCACAGGGTTTGAATTCCATTAACAATCTAAAAGCAGATTATAGCCAAGGTAATTTCGAGAGGAGAATGGATGAAAATAGAGGAATATGCTGAGTCAAATCTTGGAGGCATTCTTGTAAATTATAAAAAGATTTTACTACTGTATGTAATCATGCGTTAAATTCTAGATGTGAGTAATTGGGATCTCTCATCTATGTTTGGTTTGCTTCTTATAGTCATGTTAATGGTGTAATGATGAATTTCCATTGCAACGTGATTAGTTATAGATCAAGGGATTTTTCAAGAATACCAACAAGAGGAAACAAAGACAATACATACGCAAGAGAAGCATGAAATGACAGGGCAATGTCAGAGGCAGTGGCTGCTTCTGAAAGCTTTGTCTACCAGGTTTTGGACAGTCGTGGCTACTTGCTGATGCTCTGAGCCATGGCTTGTGGCCATCCATGATATTTTTAGCAGAAGTTTATATTGGCAGACCTCTCTTTTAAAATGCTGTAGGTGGGAAATTGGTGTTGTGGCTTCCTTCAGGAGTGGTGTGATTTCAATCTAATTGCCAATGCTTAAGCTGCTATGGAACTGGTGTATGCTTTGGATCTGGTGGCAAGATTTTTCATCTCTAATTCCCTACACTCAATTCTAAATGGATTTATTGATTTGCAAAATAAATGGATGTAGGATTTTTGCCTCTATATGGATGGATTTTGTTGCATTCATACCAAAGATTTATTTGATTTTTGTTTTGATTAAAATAGATTCAATTAAGATTTAGTTTGTCCTAAATTAGCATAGCAGTTTTGGTTTGTTGTGATTTAAATGATTTGCTTTCTTTTTAATTAGTAATTAAATATTTGTTTTTATGAGTTGGATATATTTCTGTTAGTTTTAATTGATTTAAAACAGGTCTGTTCTTAAATTAGACCAGCTACAGAATCAGTTGATTCTGTAGCTAGTCTACAGGACCAGATTTTTAGCCATTTTATCAAGAAATTATCTTTCTAACTTGTTGTTTTTTGTCTATTACAGGTAAATTCGAATTTGCAATTGAGTGGTTGAGCAGTTAGAGGATATCTCAAGGATTGCACTTGCATTTTATTTGCTTAGTTTAGAAGATTTTGGGAATTTTTCCCAGATTTTGGGAATTTTTCCCAGATTATGTATTTTATTTTGATATTATCCACAAGGGAGTTTTACCTTGTGAGAAACCTATATAAACCTATGGTTTTTGTAATAAGGAACATCCTCAGTTGTGGGAGAACAAGGATATAGAATTTTGATTCAGACTGGAGCAGAACTGGTGTCTTGTCATAGCTTTTGCTTTTCAATATATCAACACTTTGTTCCATGTTTTGTATATCATTTTGTTTATTGTTTAGTATTACTTTGCTATCTGAATCAAATTCAAATGATATAATTTTATAATTGTTATCCATATCTTGTTTCTTCCAAAGAGATAAAAGACATAACAGTTGTTGATTCCTTTTGTGAATGATAGCTTTGTCTTCTTCATAGATCGAATTATTATATATAAGTTTTCTGCATAATAGGTTTCCCTTTTGCAGGAATTTATAATCAAAAGATTGTTATGATGTCTTTTATGTCTTGTTTGTCCTGTAACATACTTCAAGAAGCAGCATAGTTGATCGTTTCCGAGAAGCTTAAGGACTAAACGGTGTGAATTTCTTCCGCCGAACAGCTTAGAAGCAATCATACACAGGGCAGACTTGGAGCGTTTTCAGGTCAATTAGAATAGAGTTTACTGTTGTTACCAAGTAGTTTAATATAGATGTAAGTTAATTAGATTTATATTAGAACGTTTAATTTCAGTAAATTATATGAGATTGTTTAATTTCAGTTATCTTTCTTTCTTATTCATAAATCATAAAATCAAAAAAAAGATCCTTGGCTGTCTCCGAGCAGCGAACACATGAGTTTTGCAGGTTTTAATTAAATCTGTAGGTTGTCCATAGTGTATATTTGTGAATAAAGAATGACCATAGCTGATAATTAAGTAGTTGATTTGAGTTATTATAATCATAAATAGTTAGTAGTTCATAGTTAGATTAGTGAAGTTAGTTTCTTTCTCTGTTTTATTAGTTTCTAGTTTCCTTCATTATAGTTAGTTTCTTGTATTAAATTATAGTTAGTTTGCTTTATTTAGTTTAGTTAGATTTCTTAGCTCAAATCAGTTCTCTTTGGTTTTCATAAAAAACCTTAGAGCGACCAACGGAGCCGTTAAACTCGTCAGGGTGGTCCATTCCAAACGGCTTGGGTTATTTAGACAACCCCAGACCGGTTCCACTCTCCCAGTTGACAGACGGTCAATTTCGCCCGTCAACACTATCCTAGCCTACTTTTATCTATCTGTCTATCTACCATTGGAGGTTGTGGTATTTGAATTTTTCTTATGAATCTTATTCACCTTGAGTTTTGACATGTACTTAGTGCATATTTCAGGGAACTTGTATATTGATTTTCCAACATAGTTTCATGATTGATATACAACATCATAAGCACAATTTTCAGTATAAGGATAGACCCTGCAAACCCACAGGAAGACAGTAGTATACAACACTATATGAGTACTCTATTGACAAATTATACAGACTTTTTCATCATCAGACAACAATTAAAGAAGAGATGTTTTGTGGGAAGAAAAGTTCCTGGAAAGGAATCTTATACACATTGGAAGCTAAATGGTAGGTAGAGAAAAGACTTTGAAAAATCTGAGGATAAGTTGCCATGGACTCCAGTAAAATTAGAACTGATTGAATGCATCACGGCTGGTTCATTTTTTTTATTCTCGTAATATTGATGCCCCTCCACCTAAGCCTCCTGATAAGTGTAGGAGTATTATATCCTCGAATCTCACCCGCTGAGACACCCATTCAATGCTTGATTGTTGAAATCTAGGTTTGCAACGCATATTACATGTACAAGAAAATTCCTAGTTTGCAACGCATATTACAGGAAAATTCCTAAGTTCATTGCAAACTAGACTCAAAGGCACTTCTAATGAATACTCACCCTATTTTACAAACCAATATCAAGGGAAATACAGTTTCCTCAATTTTCCCTTTTGGAACAGGCCAAAAAGATGTCCATTCAGGTAGCTTGTCTTCAATAAGCCATAAATTTCTATTGGAGTGTGCGAGTGAAAAATGTTGTTTTGTTGGTTAGAAAGAAAGATTCATATTACTTTCAAATGAGGGATCCTATAAGAAATTTCATGGACATAGCATAAGTTACAAGCTATGGAATTAAAGGCTTGAGTTTACTTTCTGCAAAAGAAACCTAAAGATTTCAAGTATTTCTTGGAGTTCAAAGTAGAAGCAGAGCAAAAAAGCGAGAAGAAGTGGGAGATGTTAAAGTCTAACAGTAGAGGAGAATATAAATCTCTTGGCATTTAAGAATTACTGTAAGGAACAAGGTATCCACATATAGTTTCAGATCCATGTGACAGAAAATGCTCTTTGTATTGAAAAGGACATAAATTTATACTAGAGAGTCAGATTGGAGTTCTCTCTTGTTGTTAGAAATTAGACTCGGAGGCAATTCAAATGAGTACTCACTCCTAGTTTTCGAAGAAATATCAAGTGAGATATAGTCTCCTCGATTTTCCCTTCTGGAATGAAAGTATGTCCATTTGGGTACCTTGTAGTAAACATGCCATGACTTTCTACTAAAGTACACAAGTGATCTATTGTTTTGTTTGTTAGAAAGTAAGATTCAGAAGGATTTCAAGTTTCAAATGGGGTATCTATAAGAAATTCCATCAAACAATGAAAATGTTACAAGCTTTGAAAGTAAAGGCTTGAGTTTACTTTCTATGGAAGATATCTAGGGCCTTCGAGTATTTCTTGGAGTTCAAAATAGAAGGATGGAAACAAAGTGGGAAGAAGTGGAAGATGTTAAAGTCTAACTGTGGAGGAGAATACAAATATCTTGCATTTGAGAATTACTGCAAGGACTGAGGTATCCACATATAGTTTTGAAACTGTGTTGCAAAAAATACTCTTTGTATTACAAAGGACAGAACTTTCTATTGGAAAGTTGGATTGGAGTTATCTCTTTTTTCTATAAACTAGACTTGGAGGCACTTCTAACAAGTATTCACTCATACTTTTTGAAGCAATATCAAGGGAGATAAATTCTCCTCAACTTTCCCTTCTGGAATAGCCTAAAAACATGTCCATTCAAGTACCTTGTCTTAAACAAGCCATAACTCTCTATTGAGGTGTCCAAGTGAGGTGTCATTTGTTTGTTACAAAATATGATTCAGAATACCTTCAAATGAGGGATCCTATAAGAAATTTCATGGGATAGTGAAAAAGTTACAAGATCTGAAAGTTTATGTTCATTTTCAACCTCCAAATCCTATCTGAAAGAGGGAAATCGTCACAACTTTCAACTCGGGTAAGAAAGTCAAGTGTCTTTTTGTTGTTGTTCAAAGAAGGGTTTCATATTTACTTTTATACAAAAATATTAGCTTCAGAATTGGGAATTAAAAAGAGTGATATATTTAATGAAAGTCGTGTTTTATTTTTTGTAACAAACCCTCATTTGAAAAAAATGTTCAAGAAAAAGGAGCAAGGCATATTTAAATAAGGTGTGATAGATTTATTATTGCAATCAATACAAAAGGAAAATATAATAAGGAAATCCATGCACACACAGGGGAATCTAGAAGAGGCTTGTGAAGAATGGTATGCATGCATCTTCCAAGTTCCAACTATGTGAAGATAACTACTTTCATCTTTTATAAGTTGAATCTACCCCTCTCTATGATGACTCTCCATGTGAAGAAGATTTATAAGGCACAAGGAAAATATCTCAACTTCTCTTCAATGAACCTCTTCCTCCCTATAATGAATTTCCAAGTGAGAAGAATGTCTTAGTTGAAAAGGAAGAATAAATCATTGAAGGTGCTCATGAGAAATTGGTGAACGAGAGGTTTCAAATTGAATATTATTCAACCCCACAACCAACTTTTTACATCTTATGATCTTGTGATTCCTAGTGTCTTGAATTTGATCCTTGTGATCCTACTGAGAATCTTCAATGGCGTAGAATGAACGAGTTCATTTGGTTCATTAAAGAATATCATTCTGAAAGATCAATATCCATTCAAGTTGGTGAAAATGTTCATATTCAAGCAAAGGTTGAAGAGGCATAAGAAAAATACATCATGTGGTTGAACTACACTTTGGTACTCAAACTTTACAAACAAAGATTCCAAAGGGATGGAACATGTTGCGTACCTACACAAATCTTTATCTATGCAAGTAAATTCCGTGTTTATGAGCTATTTTTTGTGTAAAGTTTAAACTCACAATTTGTAATAATGTTTTAGTATTTATCCATTTGACATTTTGTACAAGGCCACTTGTGTTAAATAAGGCCTTAACAATGTACAAGAAAATTCCTAGTTCGTAATAGCCACATATATTAAGAGTTGGATGTTGTATCTTCTTGACGAACTACAGTTTGATACATATATTATGAACTAGATGTTGCATCTTCTTGACGAATGATTTTGAAATTAATATGAAAAATGCCTCAGTTATCTAGCTATTTCATACTGTAAATAGCTTGTGTTACTTTATAATATATATGAGCCACATACTTTTTGTGCCCTCTTTTCTCTCTACACCCTTTTGTGTTTCCACCTTTTCTATGATGATTTAGCTAACCTGAGCCTGTTTTTTCCATTTTTTGGCATATTAACTGCTTTTTTGTCCTAGTTATGTTTCCTTAAAGGTATTCCATGGCCATATTTTTTTTTTTTAAGTAAAAGAGGCAGTACCTGTTATATTGCTATGATCAAAGATACAAAAGTGATGCCAGCTGTCCCGCCTAAGCAGGAAACCGGGACAGCTGAGCATCCATGTCCAGGTGTCACACCATGTGCATAGGTGGAAAAATTTATCGAGTTTACAGTGCTATGTCCCGCCCGAAGGAAACCGGGATTGATAATCACAGCCTGAAGGCTGGTTATTCTAACTAAGACTATGACAGTATAATAGCTAGCATGAAAACCATGGCAAGAAAACTAGAACAGAATTTTAACCAGGATGGAACCTTGAAGCCGCGTCGCTTGTCCTATGTTAAGAACCAAACATCAATATAGCATAGAAAAACCTCAAGAAAAGT
>CBVK0102015404.1:0-19162 GCA_900067695.1 Picea abies | reverse complement strand
GACAAGCTGGTATTTTCTTTATGGGCAGATAGACTCACCACCAAAAGATCAATTGGTATGTCACCATACCAGCTGGTGTACGGTACCGAGGCTATTTTCCCAACTTCGTTAGGTGATCCGAAATCGGATCCAGGAGCCTGTCAGGGCATGAAAAATGCTCAAAAATGAAAGTGCTCGGAATCCGACGAAACCAACACCATGACGTCCGGCTCGTCTTCCTGATTCCGGTGGTATAATTTTTATCGCAAACGGAGTCCGTATGAGGAAGATATCGCATTCTGTCCGCCGAGCCAAACAGGGAAAATTTTGGATGCTGACTGTACCTGTCCGTATAGTCCGTACAGACACGTGTCATTCCGTACATCTGACGTGGCGACATCCGTACAGTGACATGGCACGGATGACATCAGCATCGTACGACGATGACGTGGCAGGCTTACGTGTCAGATGACGTGTCGTACAGCAAGTGATGTGGCAAGTTGACGCGTGGCAGTACGGCGGATGACATGGACCAATCGGATGCTGACACGTGGCGTGTTAATTGGAAAATGGTTGGGTGCCACGTGGCCCAATCACGGGCTGCCACGTCGCACCCCGGGGTTAGCCAATAATGGCTATGTCAAAATTTTGTTTGGGGGCCGACCGGATTTGAACCGGTGACCTCCCGCCATAGCCAACGACTTAACAAACTTTGCTAACCGCCATGCCACCGTGTGTTACTTGTTAGTATGGTGGCGGGGTTTAGTTTTAAAGTTGGTTTTAGAGTATAATGTGAGGGAAAAGGGCCCCGGCGCATATGGCCGCTCGATAGGACCACGGTGGGAGCTGGAGCGCGCGGTTTAACAAATGTTTTGGAAACGGTTATGTGGCACGGGTTTTGTATAAGCCCACGATCCTATACAACAGCCCATGAAACCAAGTGCTGCGCGCAAGAAGGGTTAAGGCCAGCACTAGCTCCAAAGGGCTTAGCGCTTGGCCATATGGTTTTTGCATATGACCGCTTAAGAAAGATCAATTGGTATGTCACCATACCAGCTGGTGTACGGTACCGAGGCTGTTTTCCCAACTTCGTTAGGAGTCCCTGTCATGAAGTTACTTCAAGAGATGCAAGCCGAACCCAATGATTCTCAGAGAAGAATAAATCAGATGATTCACTTGCAGCAGACCAGAGAGGAAGTTTTCAACAAAACTCAGGTCATCCAAGAAAACATAAAGAAGATCTTTGACAAGCAAACCAAAAGGGATGATTTTGAGTTAGGAGACCTGGTGTTAAAATGGGATGCCAGGAACGAGGACAAAGGAAAGCACGAGAAATTTGATCATCTATGGACAGGGCCCTACAAGATCCAAGCTTTAAGAGGACACAATACCTTTCTTCTAAACAATGCCGATGGGTCAGATCTGCCAGGAGCACCCATGAATGGCAGAATGCTGAAACACTATATCCCTCCCTAGTAAGGAAATCGAAGAAATCACTCTCCATTGTACATACCCTTTTAATTTTCAGTCTTTACTTGCATTTTTCTTTGGGAAGGACGAAGGTCAATTTGTTGAAGCCCGAAGAGAAGGCCCTAAGCTGCTGATCACTTTTCTTCAGTACCTTTCTCAGAATCAAAACAACGAAAATTACCAGAAAGATTGGTTCAGGACGACAGGAAAACTGGATTCTTGGTGCTTAACAGGGCAAGCGCCATCCCCACGTGGAGCCACCTGTTATCACCCCATAATTTATGGGAATCATCTTATGACTGGGATATTACCTATATTTGGTGATTTGGTTCACAAATGATATTTCATTCTTCAGATAATTTGTAAAAAAGAAAAAGGAAAGAAAAGAGGGCAAAAAGATTTGAAATAAAGGCCCCATACAATAATAGCAACTTGGTCATACCTTTCAAGCATGACCAAGTTCTTTTGAATTTTCAATGCTGATAGGTTAGTGAATAAATCTGATCATACCATCTAATCTTGATCAGATAGCCCCTAGGTTAGAATTAGTGAATAAATCTGATCATACCATCTAATCTTGATCAGATAGCCCCTAGGTTAGAATTAGTGAATACATCTGATCAGACCATCTAATCCTGATCAGGTAGCCCCTAGAGAGAATAAAATCTTGACCCAACTGTTTAATCTGGGTCAATTGCCTTGTGACAGTAGGTTAGGACGTAGGTTAATTGCCTTGTCTCCTTTGCCCAAGAGAAGCCAAAACGATAAAGATTCCACCCCATGACTCCAATGCCTAAATGCAATTGACTTGATATCCCCCTTGGTGGTGTATGTGAGAAATATCGAAAGAAACCCATAAAAATACCCTTATCCTAAGTTTTTCCCCACATATGACTTTCCGCCCCCACCTATGTCTCGTTCACTTTTCAAAGGCTTAGATCTTGGTGCAACAATCAATGGCTCACGGTTGATTTCGGACCCCCCCGTCTGTTCTGATTTTAATGGAGGAGGGGGGGTCCGATGCCGTCGATACCTTTTGCGCAGATCTGGACGGTCCAGGATAGAGCACACAAATCCACGGTCTATAATGCAAGTCGGACCCCCCCCTCCATTCTGCCTTTAATGGAGGGGGGGGGTTCGAGTTAGTCATAATGCAGGCGCAGATCTGGACGGCTCTAAACAGAGCGCTTAAATCAACGATCCACAATGCAGGTCGGACCCCCCCCTCCATTCTGCCTTTAACGGAAGGGGGGGGGTCCGAGCTCGGTGTTAAAAAGCGAACAGAGATCTGCGGTCAGAAATCCAGCGCGCAGATCAACGGATCATGATGATTTCCGGACCCCCCTTGGTGTTCTATCTTTAATCAAAAGGGGGGGGTCCGAGAATGAATCTTTCTCACAACGGGCCCCATATTACATGTGTCGTCGCCCTATTGGTTCATGGGTCACATCCTCCATATGATTTCTGACACTCCGTTTCCACAGGACATCGCCCTCCACTGAAATCACTTGTCCCACTCGCATCTGGGTCGGAATCCCATCCCATTACTACCGCCAGCCCCTGATGTCAGCGCCATAACACCCTTCACTCATGAACAGCCCCCTCTGGCCACTTTACCTCCAATTACAAACCTCCACGTCAGTCATCCGTATATGCTGTTCACTGTCACCTACCATGTCATCCCAAGTGGCCCGTTATACATTTATGACCGGATAAAACGCCCGTTGTCATGCTTACCGTTTTCCCGCGTCCGACCGACCCAGTTTTGAATAAAAACACCGTAGTGCCCGTTTTCACTCCTTATTTGTCCCTCGCGCCAGATACCAACCATCGCACCAGAGAAACCATCTATCCTTTTCCAGTACCTCCCCGTCGTTTCCCTCCACCACCAGTGAAGCCCACTAACGCTGTTTGTTGCAGGTACAGTCGCAGAGATGGCTTCTAAAACAAGGCCAACAGAAGAGGAGGAGAATCTGTTCGTCCCTCCTCCGATCGATCTGGATAAAGTCCCTCTAGTGGACAAGGACCACTTGGTAGCGGACACAGCATGCAGCTTTGATTTCGCTGATCTGTAGTCATGGCTCCGGCAAATTTTCCTAGATCAGAGTGATGAGATTGGGCTCTGGGAGTCCAATCTACCCTTATATCTATTCCCCCAAGTCCACCATTTCCTAGAGCTTGCGCTCAAGTGCCAAGCTCACTACGTACCCGAACAAAAAGCCATTGTTTCCTCCTTGGGGGACGTCCTCTTCTTCATCACCCCAGAGGATATTGACCAAATGATGCAGATGACCCGTCCTGATTCCGCAATCCCATTCAACCTGGAAGTCCTAACCGAGCTCTACCAGAGAATGAATTTCCCCCAAAGAGCTCAGATTTTCGAGCTATTTTCCCCTCCTTCCGCTCCAATCCCGACCACCAGTCCCTCGTATCCTTCTTCCATATTTTCCATCAAGGGAAATCAGATTGTTTCGGCTGTGTGTGCTCTACTTGGATACTTTTCTGATCAATGGGTAGATGAACCCATCCTTTGTTTCCTGTCCATTTTTTCGAACGATGAATTACCCACCACTCAATTCGATTACAGTACCTTTTTGGCCCGCAACATCCAGCAGCAATTCATGAACTTCACCACTGAGGGCGTGTTTAGGTACTCGTCCGTTCTGGCCCATATGTTCTTGTACTTTCAAGCAGACAGGTTCAACTTCTCCATGCAGAAGATGGACTCTGATGGAAAGCCACAACCAGTCTCAGCATGGACGTCCCTCCTAAGGCGAAATTCGGCTAAATATGATTTCACAGCATTTATTGACCAGTTCTACCACCCCGTAGTGAGTATGCTGAGTGCCATGCCTGAGGCATGAGTAAATGAAGAAGTCCGGAGAGTTCTGCATCTATCAGAAAGTACGAAGACAGGAGACTGGTACCTCTACCAGAATTACTCCGAAATCCGAGTCTATGGGTGCGAGTTGGCACCATACAAGCTTCTGAGATACATGCCGGTAAGAGTTTTCGCACTTGAATACATAAGGCAGATTATGAATTCTGATGATATTCACTTTGTCCCCTTCAAAAAGAAACAACAGTTGCGGCTCAAAGGGCAGATAGGTTCATTTATCTGCAATAACAGAGGTGTTGGTGATGAAGCAGACAAACTGCCGAGGGAAATGAAATTTCCAATTAGTTTCGCCTGGCATTATGATCCTCATGGAATCATTTCAGAGATGAGACTCAGAAATAAGACTGGCCCATATACTCATGAGCCCAGGCCCGAAGTTGAAAAATTTGCCAATCTAACCGAATGGGAGCCCGATACACTGGAGGATGTGGGCCCTGTTGTCAGGACAGAGCAGCAGGGGCCTTCATCAAGCGCACTTCCTGCGACCATGCCCCAGACCCTCAAAGAGAAGAGGCCCCGACAGGAGTCTTCTCCTCCTGTGACCGAGGTGTCAACGGAGGAGTTTCAAACTCACTCCAAAAAGCCAAAGATCACTTCAACGATCGGCACAACAGTAGAAGCTACTACGTTGGCTACCACAGTGATCACTACTGGGGCCAAGCAACTCACTCCTTCTTTTGGCTCTAGTCAGCATAAGGAAGTAACAGTAAATTCAAGAGATTCTCCCTTGGATACTCCATCAAGCAAGACTGGGCCCCAGCTGGGCATTTTTGAGAAGTATGATCTGATTAAGAAGCGGAACCAGTCGCTCACCAGCAGCGCTTATGCACAATTCCAGAAGCAGTCATCCACTGCCCAGCACAGACTACTCTCGGCATTTTATACAGAGAAGGGAAAGATGCATATGGCATACCTCCATGCACTAGTGCCGGACCCCAAGGCTATATCTGATTACAAGAGAACCACATTTGAATTCCAAGCAAAATATGTGCATCCGACAGATCAAATGGATATGCATAAACAGACTGGGGAAATTATTTCCCACACCTTAACTCGCGTGGCCACTTCTGCGGCAAAGTATCGGACGGCATTAAGCAACGCCCAGACCCAACTGAAGCTTGAGAAGATGTCTTCCTTCGCGAAAGACAGTAAGATAAAGACTCTCGAGGAGCTGGTCCTTAAGATCGGCTATGACCCGTCAAATGTCAAGGCTGCCGAGGAGATGATTAAAAAGAAGAATGCTGACATTGCCGCGTTAAGAAAGTAGCTGAAACTCCCTCCAACAGAAGATCCACAGACGAAAGAAATAGCTGAAAGAGAAGGCGAAAATGATGAGATGCTGAGACTTCTCATGGAGCAGAGTGCGCAGTTAAGGGAGATGGAGGCTGAGATGGAAAAGCTTTTACAGGAAAAAGAACATATGAAGACAGGGGAGGGCATCACCCTCAGTGCTATCCCCATTGCAAGATTGAGCGCAACGACAGTGACAACAGTTCCGTCCGCAACTATAGAGCAAGTTCCTGAAGGCACCGTAGACCTGGCTAAGTCTTTGGAAAGAATGAATTTGCAGGAGTCTGAAATCAGCAGACTTAAGAAAGAATTAGAAAATCTCCAGGAGCTGAAGACTTCCTTTCAGACTAGTCTGTCAAAGGAAAAGCAGGTGAATGAGTAGGTGAGAAAAGAGCTGCAGCAGCTACAGAGACAGACATTGGCTGGGAAAACCTTGGCTGAGGTTAAAGAACTTGTGTGGACTGATATCTCTAGGTCCATCAATGAAATCTGGCCAATGGTTCAGATCATGTTCGAACAGAACGAGTTGTTGGAGAGGAGCAAATAGGCAGTGGAGAAAATCAGGACTGAATTGGGCGACATGCCAACCCAGGCCAATGAGATCATAAGGTTTATAAATTCCAAGACACGAGAGGAACTCGAGGAGCTGAAAATTGAAGATACGACAGAAGCCATATTGGAAGTGAAAAGAGTACTGACCAAAAGGGGTCTCATGCTTCAGTTAGAAGAGAAGATCCAAATCATGGAACAGGGAGTGCAAAGGTTCTTTAATAAGATAGATGCTCTGACAAGGAAAGGCCTGCCTGGCATGAAAGTTATAAATGACAAATTGATGGTGCTCCCCGATTACAAGAAGAAGCTAATCGAAGTATCCAAGGACTGTGCTAAATTCGCAGGGATACAATCAAACATCACAGGTAGAGCTTTCATGGAGGCATTACACTTGGATATTGAGATCCAACATGAAATAAAGCACATTTTCATCGTCAAGCCCACATTCGCAAAATACACAGACATGGACGAAGTGTACCGGAGGTTGCTCAAGGTGACAGTGCCAACTCATATCCGATGGGAAGAGCTGTGCGATCTACTAGATTAGTAGATGAGCTGTCATTTCCAGTCAGCTGTCCTGTCAGCAGAGGTTGCGGAGGCACCTCACCAACGGCCTACCCAGAAAGTTCAACGAACAGTTATGATGAATCACCAAACGGTTTTTGATTAGTTAAATTAGTTATGCTAATAATAGTATGGACACGTCCTCGTCAGTTATGACAGGATCCATTGTATTTTGACTTATAAATACTTCCTTTTTCAAGGTGTTGGGGGTTGTTGATTTGCACACCCTGTTGTTATCGAGCTATAACATTTTTGACGTGATCCACCATTAATAAAGAAGAAGGTTTTTCACAGGATTCCTGCGCATTTTTCACTGGTGATGTGATTTCTTGGTTATATGTTTTCTTGCTTTGTGATCATATTGTCTTTCTATAACTAATCTATACAAATAGTGTTAAGTTTCAGGATTTATCATGGATACCCTGTCTCTGATTCTGTAGATTTTAATGTTCATCTTCTAAAATATCTTCAGTTAAGAGATTCTTAAGTGCTTGTTAATTGGAGTATTTTTCTTGTCTTCTCTTCCGTCCATCACTTAATTTATAAAGATCCAGTGAGAGGTGTTATCTCGCCTTGTGAAGTTTTTCTTCATTGTTTCTGGTTGCATCCCAGATTCTTTAAGTACAGACCCCATAACCCAATGGATGTGTGATTTTTTCTCAACCAATTTTAAAAAACTTTTATAAACAAAAAAAAACTCGCGTATCTAACTAGCCTAATATCTTAACTCAAACAAAGCTAAATTATATAGAGAGATCCCTCTCTGAAGCTGGAAGGGATAGATCCCAGCTTTAAAAGTGGTTGGTTAAGGTTACCTTTGTGTCTTTCCTCTTTTCAACCTCTAGGAAATTTACAGAGTGATAACACGACCGATGATTTGACAAACTATATGGTTTCTTTTCCTAAAGCAAGACGTGTGACCATCACAGGGACCCTTAAGGGCACCTATATGGTCAACGAGGAAGGAATTCCATTAAAGCAGGTTAAAGTCCCAGGTAATTTTTAAAATTTTATTTTTTTCATGTTCTCTATGTAGACAAATATAAATCATCTAAATTATTATTTTTAAATTAATAATCATATAATCATTTTGTGTGTAGGGAACAACGATTTTTACAGGTCCTTGGAGAATAAGGCTTTTCTGATTTTTGGGCCCACCATACAGGAGAGGTGGAATTCCCAGAATTCCAACCTCAAAAAAGAATTGATGGATTATCTAGAAAACCTTTTTGGTGTAGATACTTTTAATAAGACCTTGGCCATGGCTGCAACTGGACAATATTTAAAATATACGTGAGAAACATATAGGAGGAACTTGAAACAAAATGATAGGTATGAGCGTCCTTTGATGATTCTAGAGAGGGAGTGGAAGGCCCTCATTGAGGATGCAAAAGAGAAGAAATTGACAGATGAAGGAAAAACACCCTCTGATCCCAGAAGGTAAATTACAATTTTAATTGAATACCTTCAATTTTTTTTAGATGTAAATAAACCTGTGGTATATATTAACATACTTTAAACTTTTAATGATAGGTTGATTGACACGTCAAAGGCCACAAAAGCAAGGCTTTCCAAATGTGGCCAGCACAAGCTAAGTCAGGGCGGCTACTTGAAGTTGCAGTCATGAATTGTAAGAACCTAAATATCTTATTTGTATCGCCTTAAAACTTTTAGGTAATTCCAACAAATAACATAAAAAATACATACTCTTATGCAATGCAGAGTGATGAGTTTGGTACTGAAACCATGGAGGAAGACCTCAAGCTTGGTTACAAGTACGGCTATAAAGGGGTAGTCGAACACCGAAAAATCTTGGGGCAAATACCAAGAACCACTTTGCAGGATAAGGTAAATAAAATTTAATCCACATTAACCTTTATTATTAAAAGAATACAATCATGTTGGATATTATTAACATTTACAACTTTGTTTTAATCAGGGGAGTAGCACTGTCAATGAACGCACTAGTCCTATTGGAGAGCAGTGCGTTGATAGAAGTTTGCAACTAGAAGATAATTTTGATCCCATTCACTCCCAATTTTCCATGGAGACGTAGCTGCACGATGATGCTATGACCGAGCTGGAACATGATGGTAATATGGCCATATTTTAATCATATACTTAATAATTTTGTAGTTATACTTATAAATTTATGATTGTCATTATAAAGTTTGTGGTATCAATGGTAGAGAATGTTGTACTTGAGGCTCGTACAGTTGAAGAGGAGCACATGGGGGAAACCATTCCAACGGTGTTGACCAATGCACTAGGTAAATAATTACATTGCATGTGTTTTTTTTAATACTACTGAACTAGTTCAATGATATTTAAAAACTGGCCATTTAAATTTTGTATTTTCTTCTTTTGTAGTTGATGCCTCATTACAACGACCTCCATTACATCGTGAGTACCCCGCGACTAGGCGTGCTCTACGTGATAGGATGCAATCATAATCAGATTTTGAAGAGCACCCAGAGAACAAATACGTAGATATGGATGAAATGATTAGGAACTATAGGGCTAAGAAGAAGAGGTTGGCTAAAAGTACTAAATGATGATGTACATGAATATTTTAATATTTTTATATGTTTGTTTTTGCTGTAAATATTTCAATAGATTTATATGATGGGTATTGGGTAATTGAGAGTGATGTGAGGGGGGAGGGGCCATAAGAGCTTCCGCGTTCATGTGGTTGGCCCTGTTCAGTAGAGAATAATTTATTGGAGTCGTTTAATCTTGGAGCAAACCTCCCTCGATCCAACATAGCAACAACAAAGTCAATGTTGACTTCGTTGCTGCTACTTCAAATCAAGGGAGACAGTTTGATCAAATATTAGACGCGTGGCTCTAATAAATTATTCTTGAAACCAAGAGGAGCTCATTCAGGTACGTTTCAACACTCTCGTAAAAATGCATATTAGAGTAAATAATGCGCTACAAATATTACTTGTATTGATTTTTTAGATATTTAAGGACGTTGAATGATTTTGGTAGGTACTTTAATATCTTTCTTCATCGATTGAGTGAAGCTCAAGACTAACAGAGGGCCATACATTGGAAGAGAAACACGCAGGGCCAACCATTCCAACTGTACTATACAATTTTATATAGCCATCAATTCTAGTTATTTTAATTTAGATCTGTTATTTCTTTTTAAATATAATATAGCTAAAAATGCGTGTAGTGAATAAATGGAGCATCCTTGGCACCTACACGTATCAAATTGGTTAATATGGATCTATTACCAAAGCTATTAGATATGCATTAGAAGTTGTATACTCGGAATAATAGGGGGGTTGGGATGCCTTGAGAACATTGTTAATTAGAATTAAACTAAGGAATGAATGTAGAAAATAAAATATTTGGAGAAATAAATTCACAGCTTGCAAGGTTAAAACATCATGGCCTTCTACTCAATTCTGATTTCTTTATGTGTTAATTCCTTATAAACCACCTCCATCTCACAATTTTTATCTATGTACGATTACTCACAACACATACCCAACTGGACATTAACACACACAGTCAATTAAGAAGAGGGGTGTTAATGTGGAAGGAAATTCCAACATAGGGATATGTCACTGTAGAGATAGACTGTAACATCACCATAGATAACAACCACAAGCCAAAGACAACCCACAAGGCATGACACCGAAACCATCGACAATGTTAGTAATAGAGTCGAGGAGGATGCTATCACATCAACTTGTGGAATTGCACCCAAAGACAGTGTCTAGATTAGAAAAGTTTTTGGCACATAGATAACAACCACAATCCAAAGATGGCCCACAAAGAATGACACCAAAACTATCAGCAATGTCAGTCCAAGAGCGAGGGAGGATGCCATGACATCAACCCAGGGACTTGTAGCCCAAAGCCATCTTCCAGATTGGCAAAGATTTTGGTGTGAGCAATGGCTTGTATACCATCTCCATCTTACAATTGTTATCCATGTGGGATTATTCACAACACAGTGACACACACACACACCCAATAGTGATGTTTAACGCACAGACACACACAATTAAGAAAAGTATTAATGTGAACACAATCCCAACATAAGAATATGCAACCGTAAATATAGCTTGTAACATCACATAGAAAACAACCACAAGCCAAATATGGCCCATGCGATATGATACCAAATCCACAGGCACTGGTAGTATTAGGGTGAGGGATAATTTTGTTTTTTTAAATAGCCTTGGTTGTTGGATGATTGGGAATTTATTCAAGAACAAAATAGTAATCAGATTTTTCCTCCTAAGTCGTATTACCATTCCTTGTATCTATTATATTATAAGCTTAAGTTTTCTTAGGGATACCCCCTTGTGCCAGACGAGAGCTAGCCAAAAGTGTGTGAAGGAGCTATTGTGGTGACAGTGGGTGGTCCTTCTATAGTGCCCCTAGGGTCCTACTTATGCCTTAGGACTTTCGTCACTAAAAATAAGGGTTTGGGTGGTAGCCAACTGGTTGACAAGAAAAACAACATAGAAACAAAGACACAATGGCACTTTGTAATGTTGTTGATAACATTACAGAAGTAGGGGGGAAACAAGTAATTAGAAGCAATCATCACATACAAAAATCAAAAAGCCTGCAAAAAAAACTATAAGTAAAAGTCACACATGAGAGCACTGCCAAATGCATAAGTGCATTGTCCAATATCTATTAAGTTTTAACATACCTACTCAAAATTTGACCGAGGGTTTTCCTGTAAAAGAATAGCTGTCAGCAATGACGATAGACCTACTAAGCCAGTTTCAGCTATAACAAAAACTAGAAATGTTGTAGAACGATCAGGCATTCCTCCTACTGCCTTTACACTTTTCTTTCTTATGAAAACTTTCTTATTATCAACACTAGGTGGTAAAGGATTATTTGTCTCAAAAGCTATCTCTTCAAGAGGATTCTCATCGGTACTCTTTTGCAAGGCACAAGATATTGTGCATTCACCACCAACGCCACTTTCCAGCCCAACCACTGTCTTATTTAACACCAGTGACTCCAACACTCTAATGTATTTATCATTTTCACGGACAACACTACAAAGTCTATCATGTTCCCCCACACTAGGCACTTCATTCTCCATTTCATCATTTTTATTATAGATGAAGTCAGATATCTGGGTATCCTTCAGAATGTGTCAAGGGGGACTAAATTCATCTTCTTTTTCTGGGCCTTTATTGGAATGAGAACCCTAGGGAAACCACATTTCCCTCATAATCCGCAGTTCCAAATGTCTAAACTTCTGACAATCTTGCCATAGTAGCTGAATGTGCTTCCCAATCTATGGAAGAAATATGTCCTCTTGGACACATCAAAATCCTCAATAAATTTAATCCCAGCAATACAGGGGTTGGGAAGGGAGCTCCTTTGATCTGAGGTCTGTCAAAAAGTGAAAACAAGTCACACAAATTATGAATAACTTTACATGCCACAATTAATTTAGCCATATCATCCTGCATCTATAGTTGGCGCTCAGAGCAAGCATGAGACATTATAGCTGTAACAAACCATAAAAGACCTTGCAACACCTCACCTATTGTTTCTAATTTTTCATCAGAAATTTTATCTGATGACGTAGGAATGGAGTTTCCAGCAGCCCCACTGTAACTATTGTTTGATGCTGCAGGAAATTCTGGTCAACATGCAATTGACTGGTGTGCTCGTTTTACCATTGATGATACCTTCATCACCCAACCATAGGCAGAAGCCTCCCTCCGAGCACCTTAATGTTGACTGAGAATTCCTCCGGAAGCAAACCCTAGGCTAGATAGCCAAACAAAGAGTAGTGCATCAATCCCCAAGGATAACACATCACAAAAAGCTGATTAGATAGTCCAAACCCTAGCCAAGAGATATTCAAGCCAATACTGAGAACTAACTATTGCTACAGTTGCACCTGCAACCCTCCTCCAAACCTGCACACCAGACTGCAACTGCAGTGCGCACCAACTGGGAAGCTGCAATTCTGAGATGATGCAAATGAGAACAGACGCCCTGTATTTATAGTAATCCCGCTAGTTTTGTTGGGGCCGACTTCTCCTTCTGGGTATGTGTCTGTTTAGTATATTATTATTATTATTTCTAGCTGACTTCTTCTCATGGAGTCTAATAGCCTAATATAAATTATCTTCTTGAGCCAACGAGGCTTCTAGGGTTATTAGCCAACTCATTAGGGTTTCTCTTGCTTCCCGAAGTCTTCTATTCTCATCAGGTTCGCACGTGGGGGTAAATACCTCCCGCAGTTACCATAATATTAACATTAAGAAGGTGCAAAACATTTTTGTTCTAATGACAATAAATTTAAGCAAATAATGTCATAAAGTATTGCTCAAGTAATATTTTAGATCCCATCCTCTGTCTCAAGATCATATTTATAATTATTTCATGTCTACATAGAATCCAAGCCATAGACAACACTCATAGGAAAGGAATCATATCTTCCTCTCTTCATAACACTGGCTACATTGAACTCTTTGTGACCTAAAAGAGGTTGGCATCTCAGGGTCTCCACTTTACTTTACATTATGCAAATGTTTGTTAGTTGGTTGTTACCAACTAACAAGGTACAAAACACTTTAGTTGGTTGTTAGTTGGTTTGTCAATTTGTTCAGTGGACATGAATTAAGAAGGTACAAAGAACTTTTTCTCTAATGACAATAATTTTCTTCCACTGCACCTAAAAGCTAAATCTAATCAAAAAAGAGATTCATGGCTTAATTCCATCGAAGATCTATAGGCTTTCGTCACGCAACGTGGATGGCACATATTAAATCTTTCAACTCCATGAATGGATTTTATTTCAAGTGTCCCCCCAACACTTTTTATGGTGCTACTGAGCTTCAAGGATATTTGCATACCCATATGTGACAAACACAAAGATTTCCTTGTAGACAATAAGGTGTGTTCTAATCAGCTTCAACTGAAGAATAAGTAATAAATTGCTAGAGACCAATATATTTGACCCCTATGCTAATTTGAGATAGACACTGAGGAGAACTATCTTTTGATGCCCATGTCAATCCTAACAGATTAGATGCAACTGTTACTGCTCACATAGAACCCAACACCAAGTTGATTTCTTTCTTGGGAAACATTCCTTCATAAGAAACAACTACCAAGACAAATGACCCGAGTCTTAGACAAACAAACCACATTGTCTCCATCACTGACTTCTTGACCAAGATAAATCCCTGCACCTACAATCAGCATAGATCGATCTTAAGCCTAGGTCAATTAAGCACCAAAAGAGATAAAAAAGAAGTCGAGGCACAACCTTAAAGCTTAAAAGCACCGGGGTTAAGATGAATCTATGCTGGTTTATATATGTTTATATACACGCAATATGGTAATTAAGGGTCAGTTTTTTTTTTTTTATATTACAGACTATAACTATTTTTTCGTCTTGATTTAAAAGTGTTACACGTCTCATCCATACTGGACTGTAGAGTGCACCTCTCTTATCTTGGTGCAATTATCAATTAAGAAAAAATCAAACACCATTTAAAGACATGTATCAAGCAAAGATTGGCTACACAACCTATTCTCAGGCATGCTAGCATATCCAAGAAAACTAAGTTACAACCTATACCATGAAAGACAATCTTACTATAACTTTAGAATGAGGGCCTCTACTCTGTGAAGAAAGAATACTACTAGAAACAACATAAGCACCCCCCACTTATATAGTGCAACGAGACTTGTTGGATATTCTCCTATTGATGACCATGCAACAACAGATATTTCTAGACAAATCTTGGATGATTTTATAGTGTAGATGACATACAGGATAGCTGATACTATTCTTAGCTCTCCTATTTGAAAACCTACATCTCTGCCCCGCATCTTTAGGCATCACATTATCTCTTTAATGATCTATTTGGTTCCACATTTGAGAGTGCCATCGTTTATGTTTTGAGAGTGTCATCATTTATGTCTCGGCTTATAGCAAATAGAATCTTAATCCACTCCATTTACTATATGCAACTTATGTGTCACTTACTAGTCAAACTGACTGGTTTTGGCCATCCATGCCTACAATGGTTGAAGGACTTTTTGCTCTTGACAGCATTTACCCCAGGGCCCACATCTTGCGGCATTAAATTGTCTCTTTTAGTAGTTTAGTTATAGCTAAAGCCTGCTTTTAAGAGTGACCTTGTTTAATCTTTTCACCTTTAGCATGGAAATGTTTAATGCATTCCTTTAAAACTTTGAAAAATAATACTTGTATCTTAGCTGTCTCATGACCACCCTTTGGTCATGCATGAAATGCAAATCCTTTCATTGAAGGAGTTACTCATATGCATTTCATAATATGTTTGTTTATGTATTTAGGCGTGCTTGACAGTTGACAGTAGAAACTGACACTACAATTGTCTCTATATTCTTATTTCCAATGGAGGTAGAAGATATACAGTTACCTGAATAAGATAAAACCCTAATAAAATTTGCGATATTCACTTGTATCTAAATTCAATCAAAGAAAAGAATAGACAAATTTTTTTATTGTATTTCAAAGGTTCACCACAAGCTGGATGAAACGCTAAACACTTCAACAACACAACAAACGTTTGCTGATCAGTTAGTAAAAACAACAAAATTTGATGTCAATCCAGATTCCAAACAATTGCATTAAAAGCATAGCACAAATCACCTGAAAGTGACATAATATAATGGAAAATTGCTGGAAGACAGAGTTTTCCCAGATCAAGCAACGTTAAATGACCTTTGAGAGAAGTGCTAACCCTGTTGGGAACATCAAGAAATATATTCCAATCTACACTGCATCTCTTATTATTTTCTTTAAAAACATCCCTTGTAACTTTATATGTGTATATTTTCATACCATTGCAAACTTGCTTTATTCAGTTTTCTGGGGTGAATACTGTTAAATATATTGTATCCTCAACAGACTAACCGTACACTGCTAGCTGTACTGGACAGTTGTACTTTCTATTTTTGTCTTGCTTGAGCCTATTTAGCTCAACTATCTCCCATTACATGGTAACGGCTTTTACCTCTTCAGTTTTGTTCTGTACTTCTTCATACATTTGAATATACTATTCTTTTCTCTCTGCATTTCTCTGTCCTTCACAATTTATCATGGTATCAGAGCTACAACAGTAAGCCTCTTCACACAGTTGGGAGAGCAACACGATCCTCACAGCGCAGAGCTTACACGGATCTTGAGAGCACGCGTCACAGACTTTTCACAAGGTTTGGAAAGATGTCTGCAATACTCTTTAAAGATCGCCGTGAGAAGTTAGCGGAGGAAGCAGAGATTGAAGAAGAAGAAACCTGCACGATTTTCTCAAAGAACCGTCAAAGATTGACGCAGAAGAGCTGCAGAACGAACGAAGTTTAAAGAACTTGAAGATTTCGCCTCTATTCATTAAAGATTCAAGAAGAAGGCAGAATTGTGTAAAGATTCAAGGAAATCTCTCTCATCCGTCAAAGATTCAAGAAAATCACGAAGAAATCGTGAAATTCTTTCAAATCTTTGAAAGATTCACGAATCTTTCTTCCACAAGTGTAAAGAACGCATCTCGGGCGCAAAGAACAGCCACTGAAGCCGTGAAATTTGTCCTGCGAACAGATCCAAGGAGGGAAACCAGTCCAGAAGGGAAGAAGGAGAGCAAGGAAAAGACGAACACATTTCAGCCGTCAGATCTTGCGCAAAGGACCGATAGCCGTTGGATCAGTGATAAGGTGCACGAGGTTTAGTCCTCTGCAGTGCACAGGAGTGATTTCGACTTGTGAAGTCGCGAAATCCCGACGTCACCTTGACCGTCCGATCAAGAGACACGTGGCGAGATCCTATCCCATCGCAAAATCGGGAATCGAGAGTTGGAGGAGCGAAAGAATCCTCTCTCCAAAAACTCCGATACGCAAAATCATGAAATCCCGAAACAATCTTAGCCGTCCATTTCAGAGGACAGGTGGCAGCAGATAGACGCATCGTCATATCGGCATTTCGGAGTTCAGGGTTTCAAGCTGTCAAAGAAACTTGACATCGCAACTCGCGAAATCCCGATAAGATCTGAGTCGTCCGTTTGTCAGGACACGTGGCGAGCATCGCAGCGCCCATCGGCATTTCGGAGTTCGGGGTTTTCTAAGTCCATTGCAACAGGACCTCGCAACTCGTGAAATCGCGATACGCGAAATCCGGATAAGATCTCAGCCGTCCATTTTTCAAGGACATGTGGCAGACATCGAGGCCACTATCGGCATTTGGCGTTTCCACTTGACAGACACATTGTGTCAACGGAGCATTGCAAGTCGCGATATCCCGAGGAGGCATCAGGACCGTCCATCTCTCCTGGACACGTGGCGTAAATCCGAGGACTCGGAAAAGTTCCGAAAAGAAACGCGCCATCGGCATATCGGGATTCGGGAAATCGCGAAACCTGAGAACAGGTGATCGGGTTTCATTCCAGTGAAATCCCTGACGCAATCTGAGCCGTCCATCTTTCAAGGATACGTGGCAGAGATCGAAGCTTTCGGGAAAAGTCCCGATAAGCGATTTCATCGACTTTTTCGGGATTCGAAAAATCGAGGATCCAGTGGACGAGAAGTCCGGAACATTTCAAATCGCGATATCCCGAGGAGAAATCAAGACCGTCCATCTATTAGGACACGTGGAGGCGATTAAAGCAATTCGGGAAAAGTCCCGACAAGAAAAGGTCATCGGCATTTCGGGATTCGAGAGACCAAGAGGTCACACATTTAAATCGCGAAATCACGAGAAGGGATCACGACCGTTCATCAGTTGAGGACGCGTGTCGCAGATCGGAGCCATCGGGAAAAGTCCCGATAGGACAATGCCATCGAAAAATCGGCGATCGGGGATTCGAGGAGTCAGAAACACTCGACATCAGAACTCACAAAATCTCGATTCGCGAAATCCCGAGTCGCGAAATCCCAATTCGCGATATCCCGATATGATCTGGACCGTCCGATTATCAACAGATCTGGACCGTTGAAAAATCCAAAAGGCAAATTTTTCGCGTTTCGGCATTTTGAAAGGAAAAGAACGGGAAAATCTCGTAACGCTTTAACTTTCACGCGTGTGGTCACATGTGAAGGAGACCAAAGGCCAAATTCAAGCCCGATAAGCTCCTATCGGCCATCGGCACATCAACCATCGGAAAATCGGCAATTTCTGTGATTGGAGGTAAATACAAATTTTCCCTCTATTTTTTTTCAGCATTTTTTTTATGGCATCGACTAGCAATCTCGGCCCAACTCAGGGTCCAATACTTCTGGGAAAGAACTATGAGTTATGGTCTCTTCGAATGAGATCATTCTTGCAAGCACAAGAGTGTTGGGAGCCAGTGGATCTTGGCTATGTAGAACCAGATCCAGCAGCCCTCACTGCCATGACAAATGCGCAGAAAATTGCTCAGGCAACTCTGAGGACCAAAGAAAACAAAGTGAAATTCTGGATACAGAATTCTATGGATGATTCGATTTTTTCGAAAATCACAGGCACTGGTACATCCAAACAGGCCTGGGACATCCTCAAAACATCCTACCAAGGAAATGACAGGGTAAAAACAGTCAAATTGCAGTCCTTGTGGACACAATTCGAGACTCTCAAGATGACAGAGTCTGAAACTGTAGATCAGTTCATGACCAGAGTCATGGGGATCGTCAATCAGATCAGACTGATTGGTGAAACCATCACTGATCAATGAATTGTTGAGAAAATTCTCAGAAGTTTACCCAGGAAATTTGAAATGGTTGTAACAGCCATCCTTGAATCCAAGGATCTGTCAAGTTTTTCAACAGATGAACTAATTGGTTCTCTGGTGACACATGAGACAAGACTGCATCTCACAGATGAGTCAATCTCAAATTCCTTCAAAACTCAATTCTCCTTCAGCAAAGGGAGAGGCAGAGGAAGAAACAGAGGTCACCAAGGAAGAGGGAACAATCAAAATAACTCTCATTCCACTGGAGGTAACAGTCAACAATATCAGAATCCAAAATTCCAAGGTCACAGAAATCCACCACAAAATCAACATCAGAACTTCCAGCCTCAAAGAGGCAGAGGGAGAAGGTTGAATGACAAATCCAACATTCAATGTTTTTATTGCAAAAAGTATGGGCATTACGAATCTGAATGCAGGAAGAAGAAGGCAGATCATCTCTCAGGCAGAGCGCATGTGTCAAATCATATGGGAGACACCTCAAGAGGTATGTTTCTCTCATGCCACAAAACTAAACAACAACCTAAAGATCTCTGGTTGCTGGACAGTGGTTGCAGCAATCACATGACAGGTAACAGAGAATTACTTTCCAGCATTGATTCTTCAATTTCCTCTGATATTACTCTTGGTAATGACTATTTAGTCAAAGTTCAAGGAAGAGGAACTGTTCCTATTCTTACTAAACAGAATGTAA
>CBVK0102015403.1:0-25007 GCA_900067695.1 Picea abies | reverse complement strand
CTCAGACACAAGTCTGAAACCTTTACAAAATTCCAAGAATTTAAAGCGGAAGCTGAAAAACAAAGTGGTAAATTTCTCAAAGTACTCAGGTCAGATGGAGGAGGAGAATACAACTCCAGAGAATTTGCAAATTTCTGCAAATCTCAAGGCATCATCATGCAAGCAACAACAAGGTATACTCCACAGCAGAATGGAGTGGCTGAAAGAAAAAATCAGACCATCATGAATATGGCAAGAACACTTCTTAAAGAAAAACACTTGTCAAATACTTTTTGGGCTGAAGAAATAGCATGCTCAATCTATATTCTGAACAGATCACCAACCACCAGTCTACAGATGAAAGTTCCCCAAGAAGCTTGGAGTGGGACAAAGCTCAATGTAGCTCATCTAAGGACATTTGGATGCACAGCATATGCACACGTACCTTCTGAATTAAGGAAGAAGCTTGATGACAAAAGTGAAAAATGTATTTTCACTGGCTACAGTGAAACATCTAAAGCTTATAGGCTTTACAATCCCATAACCAAGAAATTGATTCTCAGCAGAGATGTACAATTTTTAGAAAACCAATTTTGGGATGATTCAGAAAACCAACAAGTGGACAGTCAAAATCCTTTGCTGCCAAGTTCTGAAAACACAGAAAATTCAGAACAGCCAGTACCTCAGTCCATTCCTTCAAGAATGCAAGTCCAAGGACAACCAGATAATTCACAAGATAGCTCAACTTCTAGCAGAGAATCATTCTCTGAACCACAGAATCATAGAACTTGAAGTTTGAGAGAAATCCATCAACAGTTGGATGACTTTGAGCAACATAATCTATTTTCTTTAATGTCATGTCAACCCACATCCTTTAAGGAAGCAGCCAAGGAGCCACATTGGGTTCAAGCCATGAACCAAGAAATTGACTCCATTGAAAAGAACAAGACATGGGATCTTGTTGATTTGTCAAGACACAAAAAGAGTATTGGTGTCAAGTGGGTGTACAAAACCAAACTAAATGAAAAAGGGCAGATTGAAAAGCACAAGGCAAGACTTGTTGCCAAAGGATTCTCACAACAACCAGGTACTGATTATGGTGAAACTTTTGCTCCAATAGAAAGATTAGACACTGTAAGAACTCTATTGGCCATAGCAGCACATCACAAATGGAAAGTATACCAGATGGATGTCAAGTCAGCATTTCTAAATGGATTTTTAGAAGAAGAAGTTTATGTAGATCAACCACCTGGATTTGAAATCCAAGAGCACCCAGCCAAAGTGTATCGGTTGAAGAAAGTGTTGTATGGCTTAAAGCAAGCTCCAAGAGCTTGGTACAGCAGAATTGACACCTATCTGATCAAAAGTGGTTTCAGCAGAAGCCAAAATGAACCAACACTTTATACCAAAACAAATCAGCACGGTAAAATACTAATTGTATGTTTATATGTTGATGACATGATTTACACAGGAAATCTAGAGCTCACAGCTTTCAAACATGCCATGCAATCTGAGTTTGAGATGACAGATCTTGGCATAATGAAATATTTTTTAGGCATTGAGGTTCATCAATCAGCCAAAGGCATTTTTGTCTGTCAGCAAAAGTATGCAGCAAACATCATCAAATGGTTTCGCATGGAAGGATGCAATCCAGCAGAAACACCCATACCTTTAGGCACAAAATTAAGTAAGAATGATGAAGGTCCCACAGTGGATTCTACTTTATACAAAAGTTTAGTAGGCAGTTTGTTGTATCTTACAGCAACTAGGCCTGACATCATGTATGCAGCGAGCCTTGTTTCTAGATTCATGGAATCACCAAAGGATTCTCATTGGAGAATGGCAAAACGAATATTGGGATATGTTGCAGGAACTCTCAATTTCGGTTTATGGTACACTAAATCTGATAGTAATCAACTCTCTGGTTACACAGATAGTGACTTTGCAGGAAGCCTAGATGATAGGAAAAGCACATCAGGATATGTTTTTCAACTGGGCACGAACCTGATTTCATGGGCATCAAAGAAGCAGCCAATTGTATCAATATCTTCTACAGAGGCAGAGTATGTAGCTGCTACCTTAGCTTCTTGTCAAGCTATATGGCTCAGAAGATTATTGAAAGACATGTCACAAACAGAAAAGGATCCAACTCCTATCTTCTGTGACAATACATCAGCCATTGCATTATCCAAGATTCATGTGTTTCATAAGAAGAGTAAACACATTGACACTCGGTTTCATTTCATACGCGAGTTGGTCAATAATGGTGACATTGCACTACAATTTTATGGTTCTAGAGATCAACTTGCTGATATTTTCACAAAGCCACTAGGAAAGTCAGTTTTTGACTTCCAGAGACAACACTTAGGCATAGTCAGTGCTGATGATTGTAACTGTTGAGTCTAAGAGGGAGTGTTAAAAATATTGTACCCTCAACAGTCGGACCATACACTACCAGTTGTACTGGACAGTTGTACTTTCTATTTCTGTCTTGATTGAGCATATATAAGCTCAGCTATTTCCTATTGTTGGGAATATCTTCAGAACTCTTCTGTACTTCTTCATACATTTGAATATACTATTCTTTTCTCTCTACATTTCTCTGTGCTTCACAATTTATCATTATGCTCTTCCGAGTGCCGCAACAATTGCCAAAACTGAAACTGAAAATGGGACAACCCTGAATCTGAATCCGAAAAAGGAGAAACGGGACAAAACTGAAAATAAAAATGGGACAACCCTGAATCCGAATCTGAAAAAGGCCGAAACTGAATCTGAAAAAGGCCGAATCTGAATCTGAAAATGGGAGATTTATGCCCGTCGAAGTTTATACTAGATGGAGCTTGAATCCCAATCGCAGCAATTTACTCAAAGCCCATGGTCGGATCGTGCTGCTCGGATCATCAAGCCGTCTGATCTGTGCCACGTACATGTCGAATTCGTACCATTTTCATGGTACGGTTCGCTGCCCTGGCCATCCGATTGTCGACAAGTGGCGTGCATCCAGGGCAAATATCTAGGGGCTATACAATCCCGACGTGGCATTCATCTAGCGACTGGATCCAAGGGTTCTAAACTCACCACGTGGTTCCCATCCAACGAACCAATCCAGTAGTTCTCATCTTGCCACTTGGCGTGCGTATGACAGCTAGATCTAGCAGTTGTTATCTCGCCATGTGGCAGTTGTTATGCAATTTGGTGTAACTTCATGTTGTCGATGTATGAGTTGTAGAGGCCTTCAATATGAGTTGAGGATTTTTGTATGGCTTAAGGTGTAACATCATGCTGTCGAGGGAGAATCTATATGAGTTGTGGACGCCTTCAACACTGGCTCCTTCCAAGGCGACTCAAAACCCTGTCTGAGTTGTTGGGCCATCCCACCAATAAAGAAATCCTGAATTCACTTACGAAGTCTAAAAACCAGCTGAAGAGGAATATCATTTATGGTTAAGTTATATGAATTGTGTTGTGATTTTAATTAATTATATGTTAATTTTCTATTGTGTGAATATTTTCATGCAATGTATTTCCATGGCTTTTCTCCAAGAACTGATATATAAATCTTATCAACACAAATTTTATAAAATTTTATCTTGCTAAAATTATTTTAGTTAAATTCTATACCAAAAACTAAACCAAAATAGAAGAGAGATTTTAATTATGTTCAAGAGATTGATTATAATTACACAGAGCTTCACATTTATTATGTTCATCAGATAAAATAGGGTTACTTCGTAGCTCAGCAAAAATAAAAATAGGAACTATTAACTGCAATTAATTTGTACATTTGTGATAGTCCTGTATACATTGACTGTGAGTGTAAGTCCTCCTGCACAATTTTCATGGCTCTCAGTGCTTACACTTCTATTTCTAGTCTCTTATGTTCTCGTCCCTCAGACTCTCACAATCTTTTGTTCTCCTCCCTTAGACTCTCGCAACATCGTTTCAGATTCTCGACTCCAATTCCTTTTGTGTCAACTTTGTTCTGCATATAGTAAATATATTAATTACCTTGAGAAGAGCAAGATCTCATTAATAATGGCCTCTATAATTCTCTGAACCAAAGAATAAAATGTCCCATATTTTAATTTTCGCCTAGCTTTCAAATTCTAGAACTGACGCGATAACAAATTTAACTTGTTTGACAATGTGGACTTAAGCTTCTGCAAATTTTGTAAAAGTAAACTATAGAAATCCACTTTATCATTACATCACTGTTATGGTACTCAATGTACTCTCTTTTCATTTAAATTTCACTTAAATATACCCTCCTTCTTTTCATTGAAACATCAATCCATCACTATTATGGTACTCATTGTACTCTCTTTTCGTTTAAATTGCACTTAAATATACCTTCTTTCTTTTCGTTGAAACTGTAAATTCATTGAGTAGACGGTTTCACTGCAATTTCAAGTTAGATAATCCAGTTGAATATAATGGATTGGGACAATTCTGATCGCACTCGACTATGAGATAAATGCACGAATTAAAAAAACATAAAATAAAAATTTATAGCAGGTGGTCTTTTAAAATAATGATAATAATTTTTTCTTCATTTATAAAGTATTTCAAATTGACCATTTTTAATATCAATCTATCATTAAATTATAATAAATCTAACTATTTAAAGAAAAAAACTCTCCACTAACCTATAAACTAAACTGAATAACTTGTGTTGAACATCCATGTGAGCATATCAACCTAATCTTTGGTGAGGTCATTGATGTCCAATCTATAAAATCCATCTAATAGTTTGATGTCCAACCTATAAAATGATACATTCCAATCATTAATTCAGTGACTCAATCATTAATTCATTGACTCACTAGATGTTGTTGTTTCCTTAAAGACAATTTTATTACCTATTAAAATAAGATCGGTGATACATGACTATATATTCATTCATTCCATCGTAGCAATCCACTTCAGTGATAATCTAACCTAAACTGAATAACCTGTGTTGAACATCCATTTTGACATATCAACCTAACCTAGGGTGAGGCAATTGAATCGCCTCTCACAAGCTCTAACAGTACAAGGAGTCTCTTCCACGTTGACCTTTACTTATATATAGCCAAAGAAAGTATTTATTTCATACTGGAAATACTTGCTTTTCTTTCATACTGGAAGTACCGATCCATAATGGTTGATTTATTTTCAAATTTTGTTGTATTTGGAAAAAGAGGAGAGTTGTTTGAAGTTTAGTACATGCCCTAAATCTTACTCCATGCCTTAAATCTAGTGTGCGAATTTATGAGTTTTGTTTATTAATGGATGTAGATAGCTCCTTGTTCCTCAAAACAGTTGCCAACCCTAAGACCTTAAGTGGTCAAAATCAATGAGATGAATCCTGGGCTTGAGCATTGCTTATGTGTCCTAGAGGTCCTAACCATGCAAGATAGGTTGGGCGGCTAGTTCTATATTACTCAATGACGTGGTTGATCATTTATTGTATTTTCTTCAGTTGATTGTGTTGTGTTTAATTGTGTCGGTCTTTATGTTTTTGCATTGACTATGCGTCGTTGTTAATTATGTTAATGCGTCGAATGTTCCATTATTACTTTATGATGATTTGTCTCTTGGGATGTTATTAATTATTTCCTGACGATTTTAATTTTCTAATGCATAGACATTTTTTTTTACCTATTATACATCGATGTTTGTTGTCGTAACAAAGGGGCGTTACAAATTGGTAAGCATTGTAATGTGTACTTTTACCATATATGAATTGAGATAATTCTATATAACCATTGAGGAAAATTACGATACAACCTAACACTTATGGAATCTTGCAGTTTGGCATAACCCTTAATGAATTTCATCATGCAACATTACCATTGAAGAATACAAAAAATTATCATAAGTAAACAAAGATGAATGTCACAATAAGACATAATCATAAAGGAGTTCTGCAATCTAATTTAATTCTTAAGGATCATTGCAATGGGACATCACCCTTAATGAATGTCAGAATGTAACATAACCATTGAGGAACATAACATTTTCACATATAACTAAGCCAAGATGAAAGTAACAACCTAGCATAGCCAATGAGGAATGTCTAAATCAACATAACCATTGAGGAATGTTGACCATGGTCAAACATGGCCATCATTTTCAACCACAATCAATCATAGTCCAGCAAAAATAAACATAATAAAATACAATAAACCATGGTCATCCAATGCCATCATGGTCAACCGTGGCCGATCATAGTCAACCGAATTCAATGTGACATAACCTTTGATGAATGTCATAATGGAACATAATCATTCAGGAACCTAGCAATTCAATATAAATTATCCAAACTAAATGTCAAAATGTGACATAATCATGGAGGAACATCACAATTTAACATAATCCTTGAGGAAAGTCACAACAGGAAATAATAGTTGAAGAAAGACACAATGTGAAATGAGTGTCATTATGCGAAATAACCATTAAGGAGTGTAGTAAGTTGACATAACTCAACCAAGCTGAGCATCACAATAGATGTAACCATACTATCAACCTCTTAGTGTCACAATGTGACACAAAATTTAGTTCAACCATAACACTAACTTTGCTAAACAATATTCAACCATATCAAACCATGCTGAACAATAGTCAACCATGGACAATTTATTTTTTAAACACATACATTATATTGTAGTGAATTTAAATAAACGTATTTATATATCATCATAACAATGAAGAAATCATTATCAAATATCACAATCTTTATTCAAATTTAATAATTTAATGGTCATCCATAGTAAAACAGGGTCAACCATTGTCAACCATAATCATCCATAGTCAAACACTATCAACCATAGTCAGCCATGGCCAACCAATCTCAATGTAATTTAACCTTTGAGTAGCATCACAATTTTCCACAAGTAAGACAATTTGAAAGTCACAATGTGAAGCAACCATTGAGAAACATTAGAATTGACATAACCCCTAAGTAATACCACAATGTGGAATAATCCCTAATGAACGTTTCAATGTGACATAACCATTGAAGACCATATCAAGTCGACATAAGACAACCGATATGAACATTTCAATATATATAACCATATTATAAATATATGTTTATCATACTTTAACATAATATTTAAGTTAATCTCTTAATTCCACAATGCCACATAACCCTTGATGAATGCCACAATGCAATCATAACCATCAATGAATGTAACAATTCATATAAGTCGACCTATAGGAATGTCACAATGTGACATAACTATTAAGAAACATCATAATCCAATATAACCCTCAAGGAACATCACAATGTCACATAACCCTTAAGGAACATAACAGGTGAACATAAGTCAACAAAGATTAACATTACAATAGATATAATGATATTATAAACCTCTTAGTGTCACAATGTGAAATAATAATGGAGTCAACCTCTTAATGTCACAATGTGACATAATATTGAAGTTAACCATACCATCAAATTTGACAACATATTGAAGTGAACCTTCATCTTGCAATGTGATTGAATATTAAAGTTAACCTCTTCAACCGTTGTTGACCACAGTTTCCCTTTTTCAAACCATTTCTACATCCTCAACTATAGTGAACATTAATCAACTATCATTGTCCAATGCCAATCGTGACCAACCATACTAAACCAATTCAACCATGTTCAACATAATCCACATGGTCATAGTGATCAAAGATTAGTTTTTATTTGAACAGATTTATTGATGTATTAACATATTATAGAAATAAAATAATTGCAACTTTCAAGTTAAAAAAATGATCACCTACAAATATGTATAATAACAATAAACTATTGTATTAATAATGAAAAAATAATAAAACTAAATGACCTACTATATAATCACCTAACTTATCAATACAACATAAAGTCAAAATATTTATTTAATCATTATAGTCAACTACATATTAAAAAATATACAATAATATAACCTAGAAAATAATAAATATTAAATAATTTGTTACATTAATATTATTTATTTTATTATTATAAGGTGAACAATATATCAACCATCACCATCATGATAGTGTAACTATACTTAAAAAAAAGTGATATACTGCATATGATATTGATATTTAATCTTCTAATCCATATATTTTAGAACAATAAGATGCCATCGCATCTACATATTATTATTTATATTTCTATTAAATGATATAAACAATAATACATTATATGGTTATCTTTATAGAAAACCATATAAACATATACCTTATATTTGTTGGAAAACTAAGATACCACTTTTAGAAAAAATCAAATTCAACATAGTTATTAAAAATTTCTATGAATAAAAGTTGTATATTCGGAAATCTCATTCAATTTCCTACTTTTCATTTTCTTACACGATATTCAAATTCATTGTAAAAGTACCTTTAATAATCCATCCAAATTAACAGATTGATGTTTTTCTAGGTTTTCATTGCCATTAACACATCACAACAGACCATCATTAGCTTGCACTCACCCATTTGTTGTTGCTTCCTGTTCAATTCTCAAATCTTTCAACATTTTTCTCATGCATATTTCCTTGTAACCACTTCCTCAGTACCGTGGCATTCTTCTACTGAAGTTGCTTATGTTGTTTTTTCTCAATCTACTATGACTGCCTGAATGATAATCAAAGAGTACATCACCGAGCAATAAAATCTTAACACTTATTATAGTCAAGTGAGTGGCTCTGCCCCTTAGAAGCACATTTGCTTGTCGTAACTAGAGAGAATTCTGGAGCACAACTCTTGAAATGAAACATGGGCTATCGTTTTGTGTTTTGACCGCCTTGATCCTACCCAAACTGCGTGATGCATTAGCTATTCAAATTTCTTATCACATGTCCAAGTATTCTTGGTAGGGGTTTAACGTTCCTACTATCACTCGATCCAGCCATAGGACCACCATCAATATGGAAGACATAATAAGAACAGCTCATATCTCCACTCACAAAGTGTGACACATGAAAGCCAAATGTAGTTGGATGCATGAGCACAATTCATGCAAACCAAGTGGAGGTAGCTTCATACAACCCGTACACGTATGTTATTTAACAGGTATTTAAGCCATCAAATAAATAATATTAGATCAAAAATATATACATTTTTTTTTGCCTAACATTGTTCCTATATATATTTTGTTGGATGGAATAACATTGATTTAATTGCAGATCGACATTTCTAATAATCTATGGTTTTAGTGAACTAAATTGTAATGATTCACTCTATAATATTTTTCATTTAAATATTAACAATATGCTTATTTGGTTCTAGTTCATATTAACAATATGATGTTTATTCCTCATTGTGATAAACTTTAGTATAGTTGGAAATTCAAACACTATATATTATAAAACCCAAAAATTATGTATTATCTTAAACTTTAAATAATGTATGGATTCAAACTCCAAGTAATATAAAACTAAAGTAATGTAGGTGGTGGCTCGCGGCTTTGATAGTGCAAGATTAATTACATCTTTCAAAAAATTTCATTCTTATTTTTCACTTCATCTTTTTCCTTTGAATTTTTTATTGAAATAATATATGCACTCAAACAATGAATCATTTGTATGCTAAATACAAATTGAATTTTAAGATATTACCTTATAAGGATTCGTTGTAATATGCTAAATACTCTAAAATTAAAAACAATAATAAATGCAATGGGTATTTAATCAACAAACAAACAATAAATGCAAACAATAATAAGTGCAATGGGTATTTCATTGCAAACAATAGCCAAATAGCCTTATTTGGTTAGCTCTAGCTTCCCATGCTTTCCAATAGTCTTGTTTGGCTAGCTATCACTTCCCATGTTTTCCAAGTCAAGTGAAAGGACATTCACTTCTTACCTTGGACACTTACTTCTTACCTCTTTCGGAAAAACAAGGCACTTCCTACCTTTTCCTGCCAAACAAGGCAGGGACTTGTTGCTACACAACTCATCTTGTTTATCAAGAAACCCTTGGTCACATTTAAGAATCAAAGATTTAACAACTTTTTTATTTGTTTGTTTATTAATGAACCCTCATTCATATGATGTTTTTCTATGAGGAAGATAGTACATTATTTCTAATTTAAAAAATCTAATGTATTAATGTTGTTATATGGGAATATGGTCTATTCTACATTACAATCTAATCTTTGTTTATTTCTTTTAATTTTTCAATACAATGCGGAAGTTTATGCGGAAGTTTAAGTTTTTTTCAAATAGAAAATTTTTCAATTATATATTCATATAATTTGTTTTCAAAACAAAAAGATTACAAAACACTACTGAGAAAACACTGTTGAAAGTTATAATGTGAAAGATATGTGCTTTCATCATTAGATGCCTTTCATCTAGTAAGTACCATAAAAAAACTCTTCTTTCAGAACACATATTTTCATAACACATACCTAGGAGAGCTTCTTGTAGGCCATGTGATAGTTTTTTTTTTTTTTAATTAAAAGTGGGACCTTTCATATTAAAGCTTCATCCAAAAAGGAGGATACATAACACATAGGAGCCAGGTGTCCTGCCTGTGAAGGAAACCAGGACACCTGGCTATCTCACTGTAACATGTCCAAAAAATTATAGAGAACATAGAGCCACCCTGCCCGTAGGAAACTAGGGGGTATATTCTTGACTAACAACAGTTTGATAATATAGTTTCTAAGGCTATCCAAACTAACACCTAGAGGACTACTGTCCTGAGAAAATACAACAGCAAACATAAAGAAAAGCATGCAGACTCTAAGACCTGTTAACCAGCGCTCTCCTTGTTGTCCTTCGCTTCTGCTGCACGGACTGGTATTGCAAATGGCTGTGCCCAGGTAGGACATAGGCATTTGGGCGTGCCATTGGAATAAGCCGCGTAAAGCATATCCAGGCGCTGTCTTGCGCAGACCGCTCGGAAGATTTGGTCTTCAACCAGACTTCTCACTTCAAATATGAGTTGCAGCTGCTCCGGGAGTAAAAGAGGTGGCAAGGGCAGCCTCGACTGCTTGTCATCACGTCCCAGACATCCTGCGTCCTTAGCTGCGCCAGTGTCCATCCACGGCTCCTCTTCAATGATGCAAGTTTCTGCGCAGGGGTCTAAGGAAGCTTTAGCGCAGGATTCAGAGGAGTTCTTGTCACGAGAAGTTGTTCTAGAGCTGAAGATGCAGGTGTGGGGGTCCCAATTATCAGGGAAAGCAACCATTTTTTGTTCCGAAAAATCCGGTGGGAGCTGAATTCTCAAGTATTCTTCCACAATTGTGCCAGGAGGTGAACCTGCTGCCGGAATTGCCTGTCGTCATCGCTGCCTGGCTAGAGTCACTACGCACTTGAATTCTTGGTGTCGTTTCCTTCTGGAGGCGGCTGCATACCAGCCAGCCCCTCTACGTGGTCGCCCCCTCAATCGCGGCATGACTGGAACGAAGGTTAGAGCCAAGTCGTCGAAAGCTGGATGGCAGCCTTGTTGTGCAAGAAACTGCTCGAACACAATGGAACTCCCGAGAAGTTTGATGGGTGAATGAGCCACTATAAACGCCATTAAAGCCATGAGATTAATGCTCTGGCTGGCCAGACCGAAGGCGCTCGTGCTGAGTTGCATCAGGTTACGGAGGTGGTAGGAGCTGATGCTCAAATTAAATCGCGGAGTGTGTGGGGAGGACCGGTATTAAAGGCCCCCCACCTCCCCTCGCCACCTCCCCTTGCCACCTCCCTTTGCCATCCTCGACGCATGTCACCCCATCCGGGGTAGGCCATGTGATAGTTGATAGTTCTTGCAAGAAGATAAAAAAAATTATCTATGTTTAGATGGAATACTTCCAGCTTTCATATTGAGAAAGCCTATTGAGTAATATAGTGAAAAAATTGTTCTTAAAAAATAGTTAAGAAGAGGGAGGGTCCCTCATGTCCATCTATCCATAAGTTGTATGTGAGGATTCCCAATTTTTTTTTAGCGTTGTCTTTGATAGTTCGTTAAAAACTTTATTGTTCTCTCGGTAGATGTGGTTGTAGATGATCTTTTTGAAAGTAGACTGGATCAATCTAATTCTATCCTTCTAAGCCAGGAGCGATATAGCTTGGAGATCTCCTCTACTATTCAACCACTCGATAATGATTCTAGAATATCCAAGTATCTGAAGGACATCGATGTGTAGTCTAGAGGCCAAAAACAATGTGGCCCAAGCACCCAATAGTTTTTCCCCGGTATTGGTGCTCGGGCCACAGTTGAAGGTCCAATTGTAAAAAGTGTTTTGAGTGGTTTTGATCACCCCTCAAACTCCGCTCTGGGTGCCATCTGAGAGCGCTTCCCCATCAAACCATTCAATGTGTGAGTCTTCTGAAAAAGGATCCTACAAGATGAGTTGTTTTAAAGGCTTGTTGGCAAAAGCAACATTCCAAGTGTTGTGAATACCAAGAGCTTTGTATGTAGTAGCACTGACCGAAGGTGTCCCATTTTCAAAAATCGTTTTGTTTCTTTCTAGCCAAGTAGCCCAGCGAATAATGGATGGTAGATGCATGAGTTTTTTTTCCTTTTGTGCCCATCTATCAAAGCAATTTGGGAGTGAGATCCCATCCCAAATAGTTTGTAAATTTAAATTTAAAACCATCTTTTCCCAGACATGTCTAGAGAAAGTGCAATTGATAAAAAGATGATTTGTTGATTCTGATTCAGATTTGTAGAGGTGGCAACTGTTAGTCCCCGGCCATCCTTTTTTTAATAGAATGTCTCAGGTGTTGAGCTTATATTCAGCCAACAATCAAGTGAAGAATTTAATCTTCGGTGGAATATGCCAGGTCCAGATCTAGTTCCTCCAACCTCTGACATTTGTGTGCCACAAAGAATTTGTGATTGCAGTATATATATTATGGACAAAGATGATACCTGAGCGATTGCCTCCCTTCCACTAGAGTTGATTAGCCGCATCTGTAAGGTGAATTCCCTACTGTGTGATATTCAAGCAAAAGTTGTCCCATTCACGCGATAAATTTGTGTTGAGGCCGAGTGAGGCACTGGTAATCCAGTTGTCGGGGAGGTAAGTCGATCTAGAAGCAACTCGGATTTGGTATAAGTACCAAAGGTTTTTTCTTGTAGGAATGTTTTCAGTTGCTGAGATAAAGCAGTTGCATCCTCCAATCTAAGAATGCGATCCCTACCAAGTGCAATTTGAGAGCCCAATCCTAGATACCAGGAGAGCCATTGAGTGATAAGGAATTTTGATTTTGTAATATTCCTCCAGAAGAAAGAGGCCATTCTGGGAATGACAGTCTATGAGTTAAGCCAGTTGTTGACTATATGGTGGCAGAGGTATTTATCAATAATAACGGAATGCCAAATGCCTGGAAGATTCAGAGCATGCCAAAGAGAATTGGATGCTAGGGCTTGACTAAAATGAAATAGGTTTTGGATCCCCCAACCTCCCTTTTTTTTTGGTTTTGCCAGAAAATGCCAGCCACAAAGATGTTGATGATGATGATCCGAACAACCCGACCAAAGAAAATTGAAGGTCATCTTTTGAATTTTTTTGAGGACTGAGGATGGAATGGCAGATAAGGCCATCCAATACACAGCCTGTCCTTCGAGCACTGCTTTAATAAGGGTGAAACGACCTCCAATAGTGAGCAACCTCATGCACCAATGCCCAATCCTTTTTTCCACTTTGGCGAGAAGCCAGTTCCAGTCTGATGATTTGTAGGAGTCTGATTTTAAGTGATATCCTAGGTATTTAAGTTTGTAAGTAAGAGGAGTGAAGGTGTAGGGAAAAATACCTTTTATCTGATCCAAAATAGGTTGTTGTAAATTTGCAAAATGGAAAGTAGATTTATCCCAAATGATCAATAGACCCGTGGCACTGCAGAAATTTTTTAGGATCTTTTTTATTTCTAGCCATTCTTGAAGTGTGCCATTAGTCATGATGAGGACATCATTGGAAAATAGAATATGTAGAATCTTGATGGTTCTAGAAACCTTAATCCTAGAGATCTTACCCTCAACTTGTCCTAATTTGAGAAACAAACGCAATGCTTCCATAATCAGAACAAAGAGAAGTGGAGAGAGGGGGCAGCCCTGCCTTAGTCCTCTTCCAATGCAAAAAAAGGAGGAGGGTTCACCATTGACCAAAATGGAAATATTTGCGCTTACCACACAACCCATGATCCATTTGATCATTGACTCGCTGAAACCAATTTGTGTTAGAATTAGCCTAAGAAAATCTCAATCAATACAGTGAAAATCCTTTTTAAGATCCAATTTGAGGATGAGAGCCTTGGATTTCTTATTTTTGATATTGTGTAAACATTCCTGAGCGGTGTCAATAGCGTCTAGGATCTGTCACCCTTGTAGAAACCCCAACTATTCTATCAAAATGAAGCTAGAGAGATAGGGCTTGATCCTGGTGGCTATAATCTTTGAGATAAGTTTGTAGCAGAGGTTGTAGAGTGTAATGGGCCTGTAATCGCCAAAGGAAGAGGGAGAAGCATCTTTTGGAATAAGAGTGAGGAAAGTTGAGTTTAAAGCACCTATTACCTTTCCCTAAATCCTGGTATCCTCCACTAGATCTAGAAGATCCTGACCGACTAGATCGAAGAAGTGTAAATAGAATTCCACTATCCAGTCATCAAGGCTTGGACTTTTATCCTTTGAGAAATATTTTAGAGCAACTAATACTTCCTGTAATGTGCAGGGCTTGTCAAGAAAAAGTGTATCTTCCCCCGAAATTGAGTGTGGAAAAAGTCTGGCCACCGAGACTTGTGACTGAATATTTGTAGATGTGTTATGTTCAAAGAAAGGCTAGAAGTGTTTGACCGCTGCATCTTTTAAATCATGTTGACCTTTGTGGATAGCTCCATCTTCATATGTAATCTTCCATATGTTTTTTTTGTTGCTGCAAGCACTGGCATACTTATGAACAATTTTTGTATTGAGATCTCCATATTTGAGCCAGATTTCTCTACAACGTTGCCTCCAAGTGATTTCATCCTGAAGGAGAAGTCGATGTTGTTCTGCTTCAATATCTTTGAGAATGGGGAAGACAACTCTAGAGTTCCCTGCACTGGTATCTGTAATGATGTACTCCTAGATTTCTGAGTCGAGGGCAAATAATCTTTTTGAATTTTTCTCATGAAATGTGACAACCCACTTTTTAATTCGGGCTTTTAGATCTTTGAGTTTCCAAATTGTGTGATGTTGGATGCAAGGTTCTGATAAATAGAGTGGATCCTACCAAACTTCGAAGACAATTGTGGAGAAATTTGCCTCAATGAACCAACCCGAATTGAGCTTGAAAGGGTAGGCAAATTTGTGCATAGTTGGGTCCATCTGCAGGATGATTGGAGCATGATCGGACAGGTAAGGAAGGCTTACCTAGGTACGTATCCTGTTCATCGTAGAAATGATATGCTCAGAAAGGAGAAAGTGGTCTAGCTTCTTTGAAATAGAGTTTATGCCCAATCTCCCATTATGCCAAGTAGGAATCATATGGTCCAGTGCAAAGTCAACCAAGTGGTGGGTTGTGAAGAGATTGGAGAAATAGTGTGCTAGAGTGTATTGAGTGGTTGATGCCCCCCAGGTTTCACTCATTGAAGTTGTAAGATTTAGATCGCTATCTATGATCAGGTTTTCTAGATCCAATAGTACCCCCACTTCAATTTTCTCCCAAAAGATCTGTCGACTAGTACAAGGACCATATATGTTGTGTAAGTTGATCCTAATGTGTGATGAATGGAAAGTACTAGATAAAATAATTCCACCACAACAAAGGTAGGGGTGTAATGAAAATTTGTCTGGATCCCAAGCCACTAGCAGACCACCTGAGGTGCCAAGTGAATTTACAGAGCATATAAGACAATTTGAGTCGAACTGACTGAGAAATAGTCTAGCCTTTTTGTTGTCAACCAGGGTTTCCTGGAGGAAAATGATATCCAGAAAAAAAGTGAAATGAGTCTCTTAAACGAGGCAGATTTTAGGTGGCCTCCCACCCCTCTGATATTGAGGGAGAGAAATATCATGGATTCTCTCTTGCTAGGGATTTCATGCCTCTAAGAACCCCAATATCAGTGATAGTGTGTGAAGAGTCCACAGAGTGTGATGGTGTATGGCCCTCTTTATGATGGGCACTACAAGGTTTGATCGGTGAATGTTCATATCCATGTCCTCTGGACCAAGTGTAGTCTTTAATCAAAGTAGCAGAAGTAAACTCAATTGTTCCCAGCTCCAAATCAGTGGCAAGTATGTTGTGTAGAGTAGGGCCTAGGTAAGCAGGTAGAGGTGTGGGCAAAATGAATTCTTTAAAGGAAGGTAAAAGGGAGTCCAGAACATCATCTAGAGTTTTTTCTCTAGGTTCTGACTTGTGCAGCCCCGAAAGACAGGGAAAATCATCTTGTGTAGATGCTTGTTCGTTGTAGCTTCTCATTTCCTATGGATAGATAAATGAGTGTGTATGGGAGGGAACCCCATCCTTCGAAGGACAGGAGGCAGGAGGGTTAATCAGATCAATCATAGAGAGAGATGGCATAGCAAGGAGAGGTATATTATGAGTGGGTGATGTAATTGTGTAAGACTGTGGAATAAGAGAAAACTCAAGAGATTGAGATGGCACAACGTTATTCGCAGCAATTGGAGATATAGATGGTGCAATAAAAAGTGGTGGGTTGTGTGCAAGTTGTGTGACTGTGGAAAACTGAGGATTATGGAGAGCCTCTGTAGGTTGTGATGGCACAACAAAATGAGATAGAATATGTGTATATGGTGGAATAGTAGGTTGTGATGGCACAACAATATGAGAAAGAATATGTGTAGTTTGTGGAACAGAGGTAGGAAGGAGGTTATGAGTAAGCTCACCAGAAAAGTTTAGGGTGTGTGAAGGTGTTTGAGAACCATTAAGAAAGGGGGAAGAGGGTATGTTAGGGGCCGATCGGATGATGGTTGGTGAGTAAGAAGCCTGTCCTCTAGAGAGAAAAGACGAGTTATCTATAAGGTCTAGTTCTAAGGAGGAGAGTGTGGAAAATAGAGTTGGACAGATAGATTGGAGCTTACCAGAAAAAGTATCTAGTGCAGGTGTGTTGCTATCATCTAGGTAGTCAGGTAGATGTAGTTGAGAAGGTGCAGAAGGTGAGTCTGAAAAGGAGGCAAGCTCGAGCATGGTCTCCTACGATATTTCCTCATCAATAGTGTCAATGCAGGTCTTTCTCAGATGACCTGTCTATCTGCATAATGTGCATCTGAAGGGGATGCCAAGATAGTCTAACTTTTGTCGGATGGTGCGTCATCTCCAATCTATGTTCAGTGTTTCAAGAAGACCCTCATGGATGTCTAGTTCAACTAGAATCCTTGCCATTTTATTAACTGGACCAATGAGGATCTTGGAGTCTAAGTTGATGAACCAGTCCAAAGAGTTTACAATAGCCATGAGGGATTTCTCATTCCAAAGGTAGAGGGGTAGTCTAGGGAGGAGTACCCACAGATGTCGAAGGCGGAAGTAATCTTGTGTGGGATCAAAACTCACTCTCCATCGTTTTAACATGAAGCTACTATTGTCCAGAGTCCAAAATCATTCCAGGATGGAAGTGGAGTCCTCAGGAGAGTTGAAATGGAAGAAGAACCAACCCCACTCAAGATGGGAGAGAGAGGGAACATATCCCAGAATAGGCCTCCAAGTTTTGTACATCCAAGTCTCCAATTCAGTGTTGCAGAGATGCCTACATGAAAATCTTCCCACAAGACTACAAAGTGCCATGGATACAGTTTCTTCTGGGTCAATATCTGATCCAAGAACTAGTTTCTTCTTTGTTTTTTTTTGAGACCCAAGGTATTGTAGACGATTTCTTACCCCAGGAGGGAAGAGGGCGAGGCTTCAGTGCAATTCCAAAGGTGTTTTGAAGTTCACGAGAAGTCAGGCAGGTTTGTGTGCTTCAAGGAGAAAGTAAGGGGTCACGTCAAGAAGCAGAGTAAGTAGGACTATATGTAGGTGCAGGGAAAGGGAGGGATGAGTAGCTGGGAAGGGAGATAAAGGGATGACTCGGGGAGAAAGAGGCAGGAGGTGGATTGGAGGAGTGAAGGATGACAAGAGGTGTAGTAATGGAGGAGGGTCGAGGATAATAGGAAGAGGATGTGGGGTTAGAGTGAGTGATCAAGTGAGTTGAAAAAGAGGGGGACAGAGAAAAGTTGGTGTATCTAGTAAGCTCGTCAGTCGATGTGAAAAGTCCAGCGTTGTTCCATATTTCCTCGTCAGCTGCACTCATAAGTGCACTGACATCTGCCTCTATCCCTTAAAAAACTCGTGAGAAGAGACAACGGTTAAAATAACAATTTATCTCGTGAACAGGGAAAGTTTAAAATAAGAGTTTAAATCATGTGCGGGAAGAAAGATTTAAATGAGATTTGAGTCGTTTCTGGACAGTAATTTCTTCTCGGAAAAAGGTTTAAATTAGATAGTCAGTCTGTGTTGTATGGGCAGTCGAAAGGTGACGATTAGGAGGAGAAGTAGTCCTCGCAACTAGTGTTGGGTCCTGCATAACAGTGGGTTCACAGGAAGTAGATGGTTTGAGGGAGGATAATAGTCACCATCTGAACGAATAAGGAGGAGGGAAGGGTGACCACACACGGAGTGTTGAATAATCTCTAGTCAGAAACCAAAAACACAAAGTAAAAGGTCCCCTAGAGATCCTCCCAAGTTGCAGAGTCTGCCATTATCGCCCTCCATAGCTCCCTTTGTTGAATGCTTCCACCATGAGCTGCTACAAAACCTAGAAAGCTACATTTTCCAAAAAATATGACTAAATTATTTAAAATATGATTAACTGAAAACCTTAAGTTAATAAGGCATATTTGCAAAAAAAATAATATATCATCCTTATTTAGAATGCTTAATGTTGGAAAAATAAGCCATGATCTTTTACCATTGTAAGGTTTGATGGTAAAATTCACAAAAATGAAAATAGCAATTGTTTAGAATGCTTAATGTTGGAAAAATAAGCCATGATCTTTTACCATTGTAAGGTTTGATGGTAAAATTCACAAAAATGAAAATAGCTATTATATTGTGATGATTTTATATTAAAAGATTTAAATAAAAGGTAGATTTATATATTATATACTAAATTTGTTGAAATTGTGTCATGAGAAATAGTGTTATTTTTAAATGAGTTATTTTACACTCTTTTCTTAAATGTTTTTCTAGATTATAATTCAAATATTCAAATGTTATATTTATTTGATTTTTTTATATTCTATTTTTAATATTAAGATAGATTTATCTTAGTTTTAAATTTATTTGAATTTTATCTTTATGTCAAAGATTTTGTTTGAAGGGGAGGTTCCTCTAGAGCCTTTTGTTGTCTATCCACATCTTATTAACAAGTGACACGTGTGTCTCTCCATAAAGAATAAAAAATGGTATGTGTGTCTATCTACAATGTATTAGCAAGTGTTGAATGTGGGTGATGATGTATTTTGGGCATTGAGAGGTGGTGGAGGAGGCAATTGGGCATCATGATTGAGGTAGTGGAGGAGGCATGTGGGACATAGTGATTGCTTGGAAAATAAAACTGGTGATTCCCACCATTCTCACGACCTTTGAAGTCTCAAGAACTAAGCAAGAGGTGGTGAAATAGGATCTCTTCATGATTCTTTGAAACATTATTGCATAATGAAATTTGTGGTTGCAAACTTGATAATACATGGTAGCTACCACTTCTTCATGACTAAGATTATGTGCTTCATTTCATAATAACAAGGGTAGGTACAAGGGTCGCGGTGACCATTCTATGATGCTTTTGAATACTGAATTAGACTCCCCTATTGATTGGCAGAGGACATATTTCTTCTTTCCCCAGTCGTCCCGACATTAGTAGGGTAAGTTTTCTTTTGTTCTCATCACTAGAATAATCTATCACTCCTAAGCCGCATCTGGAGATTTCATTTTCTCATTTTCATAACAAATTATAAGAAGGCATCAAAGATACTTCAAAGTGACCATGCAGGGGGTTGATGATCTAAAAATGAAGAAGACTTGTATTCTTGAAGTTATTTGCAAGTAAAATTTATGTGTTAAAATGCAAATGAATCAACTTTGCAACACAACTTTAATAGGATTTACTCATTCAAGATGCATATAAACAATAGCAAAAATCAGTGAACAGAAAACACATAACACAACAAATGATAAAGGAGTTCACCCCTCTCTTGGGCTACATCTCCTAGTCCAGCTTCCAATGGATCATTTGTATTATTTTCTCAAAGTGCTAAAAAATGTGCTTTGCAATGCTCAAACTACCAAATAGACTGCTCCAATGGCTTCAAAATGTCCAAAAACCCCTAGCTGGGCTTTTTCGGCACCTCGTTTGGCCAAAAATTGAAGAAGATAAGCTTCCTGGAAGTCCCCCCTTCAAACTTGTTGTCTCTACATCTACAAAACGCACCCTTGTTGGCTCAACCTAGCCCACACACATTTTTAAGCGTAAAAACTTAGCACCGGGCACAACCGCACAACCGATACAAACTATCGAATGGTTACGCACCGGCCTTTAACTACCAAGGCCCGTGGGCACACGATCACCACATGACCACGTGCAATACACAACAGGGCTAAAGTTCAAACTGTATACAAAACCATAGGATTAAACCGCATGCATACACATTGGTCACATGTTATATGTCAAACCGCACGCATTTCAAAATGGTTAGAACATATATATATATATATATATATATTGCGGTGGGTTTAACCGCTCGTAGCACCAGTCGTATGCAATACATATATATAACCGTGGGTCGGGGCTTAGCCCTGGCCCATTTCACGCCCCAATACACATTTTTGCAAATTCAAATATATTACAACACATACATATGTTAAGTAACACATGTGGGCACGCCAGTTAGGCGGCCTTTCCCAAGGATTTACCCTGCTCGGAGGTCACGGGGTCAACTCCTGCCAAGTGCAAAGATTTTAATCCAATAAACATGTGACACGTGGCGACCATTGATTGGGCCATGTGTCTCCATCCAGTTCATTGCCAACAAGCCATGTCACATGCCAACTATCTCAATAGCTTCCTTCCATGTGTCATACCGCCTACCACATCAACGTCCGTACGGACTGTACAGTCAGCACTCCTTTTTTTGCCTGTTTGTAAATTTGAACAGAACGTGATATATATCGCTCCCGACGTCTATTTGAACCCAAACGAGTTGTGTTGGGTTCGTAAAGATGAGGCCTACGCTCTCGTTCAATTTGAAGCGATTTCGAACACTTTGAATTTTTGAGCAAAATTTGATCCCCTAGATCACACTTCCCATTGGAAAGCTTTTGGACCTCCAAAAGACTATTTTCAGTCTATTTTAAGATGAGGGTATAGTTCCCTCACTCTTCCAACCTCAATCCACTTGGCTTTGCTTGGATTTGTACCTTTAAGACCAACTCGAAGATACTCCACATTTCCTCGTTTTGAAGTTTGCATTCTCTTGTCAAGGATGGTGTCTTCATGCAGTTCTGTAAGATATTCTGGGGAAAAATCATCTATAGAAGGAATCTGAACATGCTCTCCTTGATCATCAATCAAAGGAGGCTCATACAATTTCAAATTATCAACATTAACAACTGCATACATTTGCATATAAGGAGGCAAATCTAAATGGAAGGCATTGTTACCAATCTTGTCGATAATCTTGAAAGGACCATATCGAATTGGTTTGAGTTTTTTACCTTCTCCTTTAAGCCTCTCCTTACTGATGTAAATCCAAACTTCATCTCCAACTTGGAAACTGTGATCAACACGATGCTTTTCATGTCTCGTCTTGTACTTGGCTTGACTCTTTTCCAACTACTCTTGCACCATTTGATGTATCGACTGAATTTGTTCAATGAACTTTTCTACCCTATCAATGTCATATTGACCTTCAATAGCAATATCCTTACCAAAGATAAAATCTAAAGGATATTTGGGCAAATAGCCAAAACATACTTCAAATGGCGACGTTTGAGTTGAAGAGTGCTTAGCTCGATTGTAAGCATGTTGAATGTAGTGTAAATGCTCATCCCAAAGTTTAGGATGCTTGCTGCAATAAGCATGAAGAAGATGCACCATTGTTCGATTTACCACTTATGTCTAACCATCTGTTTGCAGATGAAAAGCTGTGCTCTTTTTCAGTTTGGTGTCCATGAGTGCCCATAAGCTCGACCAAAAACTTCCAACAAATCGAGAATCTCGATCAGAAATAATGGATTTAGGCAATCCAAAATGCACGCAAACATTTTGAAAGAACATTTGTGCCATTTGTTCAGCTGTAACCTGCTTCATACAAGGCATCAAAATACACATTTTGCTAAATCAATCAACCACATCATAAAGATAATCATGATTTCATCTAGACATAGGTAGCCCTCCTACAAAATCCATGGAAATACTTTCCCAAGGACGAGAAGGAACCGGAAGTGGAGTATACAAACCCAACTTTCGATTGCTAGGTTTACTTGTGGCACATAACGAACATCCTCGAACATATCTTGAAACGCTTTCATTCATTTTAGGCCAGTAGCAGTATCTTTGCAAATTAGCCACTGTCTTGCCTACACCAAAATGACCAGCAATAAGAGAAGAATGGGCTTCTCTTATAATGTTGATTCTTTCCCCCTGTGGAATACATATCTTGCCAAGATGATACAAAAGATTATCATGCACATGGTAATCCAATTCCTCAACATGGTTAGAATGACACAAAGTTTCATATACTTCTTTAAAATCAGTATCCAAAGCATATTGCTCAACATAACTTTCATGCATGATAGGACTATGCTTAAGAATAACTTAAGCACTAATAATAGGCCTTGAAAGCATATCAACAACTTTGTTATAAATTCCCTTCTTATACCTGATGACCAAGTGGAACTTTGAAGAAAACCCATCCATCTGAAGTGCCTAGCTTGTTGTAGCTTTGTTTGTGATTGTAAGTATTGCAGTGGTTGATGGTTGGTGTGAACAATGGTTTCTTTTCCCAATAAATAATGTTTCCATTTTTTTACACTTTGTACCAATGCATACAACTCCTTATCATAAGTAGGATAGTTAATCATGGCGCCATTAAAAGTTTCAGAATGAAAACAAATGGGCTTACCATGCTATAGCAAAACTGCTCCCATTGCATAATTGTTTGCATCTATTTGGATTTCAAAAGGTTGTCTTAAATTTGGAAGTGCAAGAACTAGCGTTGAACTGATCTTCTCTTTCAAAGTATCAAAAGCCTTATGTTGCTTGCCTCCCCATTGAAAAACTTGCTTGACCCTTGTCACTGCATGTAATGGAGTTGCAATGGAAGAAAAGTTAGCAATAAACTTCCTCCAATATTGGGTTGCTCCCAAAAAACTTCTTACCTCTGTCACATTGCTGGGCTTGGGCCATTCCAATATGACTTTGACCTTGGAGGGATCAATTTTTAATTCGCCTCCACCAATAATATGCCCTAAGTAAATAAGTGAAGTCTTTCCAAATTCACATTTGGACATCTTCAAAAACAACTTTTCTTTTCTCAAAACATCCAAAAATTGTCTCACATGTTTAACATGCTCTTCAGGAGATTTGCTAAAGATCAAAATATCATCCAAGTAGATAATAACACAATCATCAAGAAAAGGCCTTAAGACATCATTCATAACTCTCATGAAAGTAGTAGGTGCATTGCAAAGTCCAAAAGGCATTACCATCCATTCAAACAAACCTTGATTTGTTTTAAAAGTTGTCTTCCATGTGTCTCCATCGGCAATCTTGATTTGATGATATCCGCTTCTCAAATCTAACTTAGTAAAATATTTAGCATCTTTCAATTGATCAAGCAAATCATCGATTCTAGGAAGAGGATAACGATTCTTTACTGTAATTTTGTTCAAAGCCTTGAAATCAACACACATACGCCATGTACCATCTTTCTTTGGTACTAACACAATTGGAGATCCACATGGCGATGAGCTTGGTACAATAACCCCTTTGTCGAGAAACTCTTGGATTTCTTTTTTAATTTCAGCATTTTCCATCACTGACATTCTGTACATACCAATGTTTGGAAGAGGACAATCTTGCTGCAATTGAATTTCATGTTGGATACCCCTTTTTGGAGGTAATCCCTTTGGTTCCTTAAACATTTCATCATATTGATTAACAACCTCATATAGATCAGATTTCAACTTTGCATCACAACCTTGGAAAACTTCATTTTCAATATCATCTTTAGGTTTAATCATTAAGAGAACAAAATTCTTGCTAGCATTGACTAATCTCTTCATTTGTCCCGCATTTACAAGTGATAAATTCATCTTCTTTGCATGGGCTCTAACAATGTACTCAACTCCATTCTTAAACAAGTGATACTTATTCTCATGACGATGAAAAATAACTTTCCTATCATATAAATATGGGCTTCCCTACACAATACCACAGATATCCAAAGGAATAACATCAAGCTCTACCTCATCAACAAAATTTGCAGTGATAGCAAACCTAAGTTTACACCTTCTTGTCACTTGTAATTTAGCATTATCACATATCCAACCAAGAGGGTATGGCTTAGGATGTGGAATTGTTTCTAATTTTAATTTCTTAACAATGTCTTCAGATATAAGGTTTGCTTGAGATCCAGTATCAAATAGAGTATCTATTTTGGTATGCTTTGAAACAACCCTTATGTGAAAAAGTTCAATTCTCTCTTTTTCTTGTCGAGTTACATTGAGATTATTGTTACTTGAAGAACTAGTACTTGCAATAGAACCATTACCTTGATAACCCATGGCTGTGATCTTTGTTTCATCACCCAAATCAGAACCTAAATCATGTTGTATGGTTGCAACAGTCTTTGATTTCCCTTTGTTGCCAAAATTTTTGGGTCTTCTTTCAGGATGAAGTTTCCAACAATGGTCTTCATCATGGCCATATTTTGAACAATGTTTGCATGCGAATTTTTCTTCCTCTTTCTTAACAACAACATTCTTTTTTCCATTGCCCTTGAACTTCCTCTTTCCTTTGTCTCCATGGCTGAAAGGCTTCTTGTTACCCTCATGAGTTTCATTCCTTCTTCTTGCTTCCAAATGAGTGG
>CBVK0102015400.1:0-27092 GCA_900067695.1 Picea abies | reverse complement strand
CTCCCTTTCTTTTTCCTCATCTATACTTACCCATTTTTCCCTTTTCTTCTTCCCCTCTATTATTCGCTTATGGTTCTATACTTAGTTGCATATCTATGCTAGCGAGTTCCTAGGGTGGTGGAGTGAGAAATTTTGTATCCATATATATCTTCACATCATGAGTCCGACCGAACGCCATTCATTTCCATACTTAGCCAATTTTATGGACATGGGTTCCCGCGTAGGCGCTATCAAACTCTCATGCCCTGTGTTCGGGGTATACATCTTGCACCCAAAACTTCAGTGATCTACAATTCAATCCCAGACTCCTCGAACTCGCAAGCCTCACTCTACCTAAGATAACTTCGTTTGAATTATTTCATATAAGAATGCCAAGTCATATATTTTGTCTATTGCTTTTTGAAATAGATATAAACAACATCTCTTTTAATTTGAACCGAGGTCTATTGAGCTCCAGCTATATTTCATGGCTGAGAATGTGTTTCCCATAGTTGATGTTTTACTATCTCTTGATAGTTATCAAACTAAGTGTTGTTGTTTGAGGCATAAAGTTCTTTGCTCCCTTTCTTTTTCATCTTCTATACTTACCCGTTTTTCCCTTTTATTCTTCCCCTCTATTATTCATTTATGGTTCTATACTTCGTCGCATATCTATGATCGCGGGTTCTCAGGGTGGTAGAGTGATAAATTATATATCCATCTATATATTCACATCATGATTCCGACCAAATTTTGTTTGTTTCCATACTTAGCCAATTTTATGTCCACGGGTTCCCGCGTAAGTGCTATTGAACTCTCATGCCATGTGTTTGGGGTATAGATCTTGCACCCAAAACTTTAGTGATATAAAATTCAACCATGGACTCCTCAAACTCACAAGCCTCACTCTACCTATGATGACTCTGTCTGACCACCTGACCTTTCCATACTTAATCGATTCTTCAAAGTTTCGCGGGTTCACAAAATTTTCAAATCATTGATGTGTTTCTATCGCTTGATAATTATCAGACTAAGTGTTGTTGTGTGATGCATAAAGTTCTTTGTTCCCTTTATTTTTCCTCATCTATACTTTGTCGTTTTTCCCTTTTCTTCTTCCCCTCTATTATCCATTTCTGGTTCTATACTTAGTCGCATATCTATGCTTGCGGGTTCTTAGGATGGCGGAGTGAGAAATTATATATCCATCTATATATTCACATCACGAGTCCGATCGACCGTCGTTCATTTCCATACTTAGCCAATTTTATGGTCACAGGTTCCTGGCTAGGTGTTATTTAACTCTCATGCCCCGTGTTCAAAGTATACATCTTGCTGCCAAAACTTCGATGATATACAATTTGACCCCAGACTCCTCAAACTCGCAAGCCTCACTCTACCTACGAGCTTGTTGAAATAGATATAAACAACATCTCTTTAGACTTGAACCAGGGTCTACTGAGCTCCAGCTATATTTCATGGCTGAGAATGTTTTTCCCATAGTTAATGTGTTTCTATCGCTTGATAATTATCAAACTAAGTGTTGTTGTGTGAGGTATAAAGTTCTTTTCTCCCTTTCTTTTTCCTCTTCTATACTTACCATTTTTTCCCTTTTCTTCTTCCCTTCTGTTACCCATTTTTGGTTCTATACTTAGTCACATTTCTATGCTTTCGGGTTCCCAAGGTGGCGGAATGAGAAATTATATATCCATCTATATCTTCATATCATGAGTCTGACCGACCGTCGTTCGTTTCCATACTTAGCCAATTTTATGGTCGCGGTTTCCTGAGTAGGTGTTATCGAACTCTCATGCCCCATGTTCGGAGTATACATCTTGCACCCGAAACTTCGGTGATCTACAATTCGACCCCGGACTACTCGAATTCGAAAGCCTCACTCTACCTATGATGACTCCGTCTGACCGACTTGCCTTTCCATACTTAATCAATTCTTCCAAGTTTTGTAGGTTCACAGAATCCCAGGTTCACAAAAGTTTCAAAGCATTTTTCGCTCCCCTCCATCCCCGCCACTTTTGCCCCTTCCTAATGCACATTAATTATGACTCTACTAGTGCCATCTCACCATAAAGGTTCGAAAAGATTGGCATTAATAAGCGGAAATCTTGAGGACATCTCCCATTAAAACTCATTAATGGGAGAATATTATGGAATCTGATGAATGTTTTGCGTCAATCTTGAATTGGCAAAAAATTGTTGGTTATTTTAGTTTTTTTAAGGCATCATCGTAGCAAGAATGCAATATTGTGTTATCCCATTGTCATCTACAATGGTGTTTACATGATGCCCCTTTTTAGTGTTGTGCATATATTACATCTTGGCATATTTGAGAATATGCTTGCATATGAAAATGTTAAATCACCCTTCAAATTGGAACATGGTCTGGATTTTGGCCACAAAAAATACTAATAAAATAAAATAATATGAATAGTATTTAAGTAAATATAAACAAATTATCTTTTAACTTGAACCTGAGTTTGTCGAGCTCCGGGTATATTACATAGCTGAGAATGTTTTTCCCATAGTTAATATTTATGGCCGCAAGTTCCCGGATTGGCGTTATCAAACTCTCATGTCCCTTGTTCTGTTATATATATCTTGCACCCAAAACTTTTGTTATCTACAATTCAACCCCAGACTCCTCGAACTCGCAAGCTTCACTCTACCTACGATGAGTCTGTCTGGGTCTGTTTGACCGCCCCGCCTTTTCATACTTAGTTGATTTCCCTGCCACCTTCGCACACTTCCCAATGCAAATTGATTACGATTTTATTAGTGAAAAATCACCACATAGGCTAAAAAATATTGGCATTAATGAGAAAAAAGCTCAAGGACATATCCCATTAAAATGCATTAAACCAATATTTACGGGAGATTATATTACCATCCCCTAGTGTTCATTATAAATACTATCAGAACACAATTACTGTCACATGTTTCAATACAAACAAATATTGATCAAAACATTATCTTTTCTCACAGACACCCCACATGCACCCCGGTCACCTGAACTGAGCGATATTTGGATCCACCAACTAAACCTCCCTATTATTGAATTGGCAGAGGTCAATATTATGGCATCTGATTTTTTTTTGTGGATATTGAACTTAGAAAAATTGTTATTTACTTTAGTTTTTTTAAGGCATTATACCCTGCGTTTCCATACTTAGTTGATTCTTCACCTCCTGTTGTCACAGATTCGTGGGTTCTCGGGCTCCCAGGTTCACAAAAGTTTCAAAGCATTTTTTTCTCCCGTCCATCCCCGTCACCTTCGCATGCTTCCCAATGCACATTAATCATGCCTTTATTAGTGACAACTCACCAGAAACATTGAAAATATTGGCACTAATAGGAGAAAAGGTCGAGGACATCTCCCATTAAAACACATTAAACCAAGATTTACGGGAGATTATATTATCATGCTCCAACGTTCATTTTAAATACTATCAGGAGAAAAGGAACGTTCTCATCACCTTATGGTTGCAACTCGACAACATTTATGTGGAGATACCTTGAATATTTTTGGGCGCAAGGACCAAATTTTTCAGTGGTCCAGAGCTTATGACTACTACTTGTCCCATTCTACCCAAAAGGAAGTTATCTGGACGTCTATAATTTCATGAGCAGGCTGTGTCCCCGAACCTTTTGATTGTAAGGAGTTGGTCACCTTATGCGCCGAAAATTATATTATGAACTAGCGGATTATCTAGTTGTGGAACCATTCTCGAGTCTCCCTTTCGCCTCAAGTATTTTGAAAGATGTTAAGACTTCCCAACGCAACGCCTAATTTCAAGGGAGAGAATTGCAAAGAGTTCTTAAAGAAGCATGATAATGAATTGGACCTCTTGCCGGAGTTCTTAGAGAACCCAGTGGTCGGTCCCGAGGACATGACCAGATTATAGCTTAGTGCATTTAAAAACCCTTTCCAAGAAATTGCATGGATTTTCACAAAGATAACGGGACAAGAAAGTACAACCATCATCTCTTGGATGATTCTATATATTTTTTATTGTACTTTGAAGGAACAAGCCATATTCCATTGGGGAAAGTTGATTTCCATCGAAATCTCTTCCCAGTTATTGAAATACACAAGGTAGAAGAAATTATTTATGTCATCTTATTTAATTTTTACAGTAGTGCATTGTTGTCCATTCCCTGGATTATCTCTGTGTAAGAAGGTAAACTGCAAATTTGACCCAGTAACCTTCTGGTACCAGATATTATGGAGACACAATGCCTCCCAACATTTTTATGAAGTCTTTATTGATTTTGTTTCAGTTTTTAAAGGGTTGATATTTGGAAAGGATTTTCCCCAGATGTCTGACCAAGCGACCAATTTCCTGGATAGGAAGGGAACACTAGAACAAATGGAGAACTATAATGTTATAAGGATTTTTGGGTCCAAACAAAATCCTTCTTTCCTTCCATGTCACATATCTGGTACAATGTTTCTTGTTGAGTTAGCAAGGCAGTACACCTACTAGTTGCATTTTCTCCATGCAAAGAGAAAAAGGCAATTCATCCCTCTACCTTGGAAAGTCAGGGATTTCATAATCAGGACTATGAACAATATTGACGGTTTGATGGGCCACTTCCACAACTTCAATTTGAAATGTGTTTAAAAAGTAAAAGGGTTCGACCCTGATGGTATTTTTGTAGAACACCTATTGGTTGTCGGTTTCAACAGTTTTTCTCAAAGATAATGCCTCAGGAATTCCTTCTCATGACACTGGCGACCTGGAGACAATACTCAAAACCAATGAGTTGTACAAGCAAAAACAAAAAGGACCAGGTGAGAAAAGTGTCCAATCCCCGACCGCCACACCCAAGACTACATCATCTCGGAGAAGCACTCCAATAGCCTACCCAAGCAAGAAAGACACACACAGTTCTTCAGGCAGAGGAGGAGATAAGAACCCTCCCTCCAGCAAAATTGAAAGTTCTCACAAAATTTCCATGAGAAAAAAATTAAAAACAATATTGCAAGAACAGGAGGGACCGAGGGGAGAAATTGATATCCACGATCTCTCCCTCGAAGATATGGAACTAGAAATTGACATTGAAAAAATGTTCCCCGACGATGACCAAATAGAGAGCATTGCTCCCCATAACCTTGAGATGGAAATAGTTGGGACCGATACCATGGACGAAGAAGAGTATTTTGCATTTAAGAGCGTTGTTTTTTATAGCGAATCCAAAAAATTGTTTATTGAAAAGAGAGATGTAAAGAATAAGAAAGGGAAATCTCATTCAGAGATGAACCTACAGAACATGTGCCCTTCCCAGATCTCCCAGATACACCGAGAAACTGGAGATGCTTTAGACAGCTCTATTAGCGGCCTTGAAGCGGAGAACGTCATGTTAAAGGAGCAAATCGAAGAATTGGAGGGAGTTATAATTCCCCTTCCATTGTTTTCTACTCCTTTTGCAATGATCAGGCTCACCGCACCTGTGGAAAAGTTAAAAGGATCAGCAAGCCTTTTCACATCAACCTGAGGCTATGTGGAAAATAACATAAAGAGAAGAATGGAATTAATAACATAATCTTGGGAGATGTTAAAGAGTATGGTCTCTTTTGGAACAAGAGCGCATAATTTTCATGAGTATTTGCAAGCAGATCTCAAGAACGAGCAAGGTTTCTACCTCGATGTAGTTGTACCATTTGGTGTTAAAGTTACTGGTATGATGGAATTCAGAAGAAGAGAGGAGGATCTCCCTTCCCTGGATCGAATAAACCAACTAAATGCATGTTGGAAAGAAAAGGTAAAAAACCTGAATGGTATCGTTCAAGCATGTAGCCAGGCCATATCTATAAGAGACGAACTATTAAAGAAGCTAACTGAGATAGATCTAGCTGGAAACACCAATGAATTCCAAGACCTGAAATTGATATTCAACTCGTTGTTTTTAACCAAGCAAGCATTTGATGATCAAGTTCAGATCTATAAAAGACTGTCATTTGAAAATTTCTATGGCATTCTTGAATATGGTGAAGATTGCGTGAAAAACTGGCTAGTCGATTATTTGATTAAAAACTAAGATATTCAAGAATCATTGCACAACCTCTCTATTAATCTAAGGGACTTGGAAAGTGAATTCTTCAATATAAAAATCCGGCATGAAATCAACGTGGCGCCCATGAGGATCTACATCAAGGAGTGGTTCAAAAAGGATGTCGACAAGATTACCAATGAAGGGAAAAGGACGCTTCAAACGGTTCCCATAACCATAGAGGAAAGCCATAAAAGGACATCAGCGAGCAAATGACAAGGCATCGGATACCATCATAGTAAGTTGATATTGATCACATTCTTCTGTCTTTGTCGATGTCTTCATCCAGTTACTCTACCTCTTTAAATACAAAGCTTTAATCGAGGACTGACAATTATCTCTTTCTTCTTGCCAGGTCTTGTTGTTTTCCATTGCCAAATTTCTTATTTCTACAATCTTGATTCTTGTACATATTTGCTTTGTGGTCTGCGAGAGCCCCAATCCCAGTGATTATGGAAAACAAATTTAAATTGCACAGACTATGTAATGAACTATATATTTTCTTACAAATTCCAAGACAACTATTTTGGGAAATATTCTCAAATGTATTTTGTAACCCAATTTATCTGAATATAAAATATTTGAGGTTTTTGTATGGTGATTTTCAATGTTTAGTATTGTTTTTTTGAATTTAGTATTTTTTTTTTAAATCAACTCATTTTCTTGTACAACTATTGATAGATGAACTCAACCTCTTTCTACAAGAATTTAAGACTCTCTTTGATCCATGGTTAAAAATGCATGATAAGACTTTTTTTTCCCTGCCCAGTACTTTCATTTAAATAAAAGCTACTCTATTGCGACATCTGCAGCTTTCGCTTCTTACATTTTACATGGAAGAATAATTTGTGATAGGACATGCTTTTGTGGCGCCCACCCTATACTTAAGAAAGAAATGGATAGGCCCCTCATGCTTTCATTCTTCAGGGCCCCAGAAATAGAGTCAATAAATTATGTTATTTCAACATGGAAACTCAGGTGTTGAGGTCATGTTCCTGTTTAATATTGTGCATATATTATAGCTTCTTATATTTGAGAATATGCTTCCATATACAAAATGTTAAGTCATATATTTTTTTCTCTATTGCTTATGGGTTTGAGCAAAATTTGCGAGCCAAAAACACCCTTCAAATTGGAACATGGTTTACATTTGGACCACAAATAATCTATTAAGATACATTAATATGAATACATTTGAAATAAATATAAAAAAAAAATCTTTAAACTTGAACCTGACTTTCTTGAGCTCCAAAATTGGAACACCCTTCAAATTAGAACATGGTTTACATTTGGACCACAAATAATCTATTAACATAAATTAATATGAATACTATTGAAACAAATATAAACAAAATATCTTTAAACTTGAACTTGACTTAGTCGCATTTATATAATCGTGGCTTCCCAGGTTAGCAGACTGACAGATCCTCATCTCCATCTATATTTTCACATCATGAGCCCGACCGACCACCGTGCCTTTCAATACTTAGCCAATTATCTCATCACGAGGTCCCTACTTAGCACTATCGAATTCTTATGCCCCTTGTTCCGTGATATACATATTGCACCCAACACTTCTGTGATTTACAATTCGACCCCGGACTCTTGGAACTCGCAAGATTCACTATACCTAGGTTCACAAAAGTTTCAAACCATTTATCACTCCCTTCAATCCCCGCCACATTCCCGCCCTTCCCAATGCACATTCATTATGCTTTTACTAGTGACAACTCACCACACAGGTTCGTTTATTGGCATTAATATGCGAAAACTGCATTAAACCGCGATTTACAGGAGTCCGACCGACCGTCGTTACTTTTCATACCTAGCCAATTCTATGGTCGTCGGTTCTCGGGTTGGCGCAATCGAATTCTCACTCCCTGTGTTCCGCGATATACATATTGCACCCAAAACTTTCGCGATATACAATTCCATACTTAGCCAATTTTATGGTCGTCGGTTCCGGGGTTGGCGTTATCAAACTCTCATTCCCTGTGTTTCGTGATATAAATCTTTCACCCAAAACTTTCATGATCTACAATTCCATGATATACATCTTGCACCCAAATCTTTTGTGGTCTACAATTCCTCGAGCTCGCAAGCTTCACTCTACCCGGGTTCACAAATGTTTCAAAGAATTTATCACTCCCTTCCATTCCTGCCACCTTCACACCCTTCCCAATGCACATTAATTATGCTTTTACTAGTGACAAATCAATGCACATGTTCAAAACAAATGGCATTAATAAGCAAAAACCTCGAGGACATCTCCTATTAATACGCATTAAACCGTGATTTACGGGAGTCTGACTGAACGCCCTTCCTTTCCATACTTAGCCAATTTTATGGCCGCGGGTTCCCGACTTAGCGCTATCGAACTCTCATTCCCTTTGTTCCGTGATATACATCTTGCACCCAAAACTTTTGTGCTCTACAATTCCACCCCGCACTCCTCAAATTCACAAGCTTCACTCTACCCAGGTTCACAAAAAGTTTCAAATCATTTATCACTCCCTTCCATCCCCACCACCTTCATGCCCTTCCCAATGCACATTAATTGTGCTTTGCTTAGTGACAACTCACCACACAGGCTCGAAAGGATTGGCATTAATAAGCGAAAACCTCGAGAACATCTCCCATTAAAATGCATTAAACCATGATTTACACGAAAACCTCGAGGACATCTCCCATTAAAACGCATTAAACCGTGATTTACATGAAAACATCGAGGACATCTCCCATTAATATGCATTAAACCGTGATTTACGGGAGTCCAACCGACCGCCCTTCCTTTCCATACTTAGCGAATTTTATAGCCGTGGGTTCCCGGGTTGGCGCTATTGAAATTTCATTCCCCATGTTCTGTGATATACATATTGCACCCAAAACTTATGTGATCTACAATTCCACCCCGCACTCCTCAAACTCTCAAGCTTCACTCTACCTGGGTTCACAAAAAGTTTCAAATCATTTATCGCTCCCTTCCATCCCCGCCACCTTCGCACACTTCCCAATGCAGATTAATTATGCTTTGATTAGTGACAACTCACCACACAGGTTCGAAAGCATTGGCATTAATAAGCGAAAACCTCGAGGACATCTTCCATTAAAACGCATTAAACTGCAATTTATGCCAGATTATATTATTAAATATCTTCTTCACATGTTATGTTTCATATTACTTTATGGGAAGATTCCATTTCATACTAATTGCTTTCTTCCTATCATCTATTTATGGGTAGATTATTTTTCAATAACTGTAAAATAAGATATAAGTTATATCTTAAATTAATATTCAATGTAATTTCAATATAGGTTTTAATATTTACAAATTTCTTATCATTTCATTTCTAAAAAACAATTGAACATAACTTTTAAATGTGTTTTTTTTTCATTTAATTTTACATATTTCAACTTTCATTTGCTTATTGTTAAAGATCTATTCTAATTACCCTTTACTTACCATACTGTTAATTTCTGTTTTTTAAACAATATTTCTCGTCTCTCCCCATCTTCCAAAAATCATCATCATGAATAATTTTAAGGTATCAACTATCATCTCCATTCCCAAATCTACTGGGAAGGGACTAAGCTGCCACACAACACTTGTCAAAATAGGAGTATACTTTTCATTTGCAAATCATAGTTTTTAAAATTTGTATTAATTTAGTTTCATGCTATAAATCTTTATGAAATATTGAATTTTTTGAAAACTAGAAGTAAATTTTAGAAATTTTAAATTTATAAAGTATTGAATTTTTTTGAAAACTAAAAATAAATTTTAGAAATTTTAAATTTCACTTATTACATTTTTTAATTAGTCAAAAAAAAGTTATCCATGAGATATAAATCCCTAAAAATATAACTTTATTTTTAAAATACTAAAAGAAAAATTAAAAACATTTAATGTGGAATTTATAATAAATGATATATAGCAACTTTCACATACTATTATTTTCTTTTATTATTAAAAAAATGTTATTATCACTTCCAATTCATGTTTTGATTTTGACTAACATATTTTTATTTTGATGTTTTATGAAGATAAATACATGACCAATACTATAAATTTTGTATATTCTTATGATTTTTCATTTGCTTTTTTCATTTCTATATTTAACCGAGTATTTATTTACTTTTTCAATAAACTAATCATTTTTTAATATATTCATTTATTTAATTGAAATTTATTATAAAATCATATTTTTTCAATTTCAATTATTTTCTTATAACATTAATTAATATAACATATTAAAATATTATTTAAAAATATATTAAATATAAAAATTAAATATCTATCAAAAATATATATAATTGTTAAACATAATCAACTTCACCATCAATAAAATTAAAAAAACAAATATTGAAGTTACTACAACATCATGTCTACCTTCTTTAATTATTAATTTGTTGATTAACTACAACATATCTACCTCCTTTAATTATTAATTTTCGTTATCAATAGAGATTGAAGCAATTTAATTGGCATCATTTATGCAAAAGGATAAAATTGAACTTTATCACTGTTGAAGAACTGACCACCTTTACTTGGTCAAAATCAATAATAGCCAAAGACTCTTTATCTTTTTGAACCAGAGATTTAAAAATGAAAAATGCCTCCATTGTGATATTCTAATTTATTAAACAACCCATGGATTATGGCCATTGAGATATTTTAATTTTATTAAACAACTAATGAAAATGAAATAATTTGTGGAACCCATGAAATAATCTGTGGGACTCTTATGTTTTCTCTTGTGACTGGCACCATAAAAGATTCAAAGATTCAAGCTCTGTCATGATCTTCTCCATAAAAGATTCAAAGAGACGGATAGACGAACATTGTAAGTAAGGAAAAAAATAAAAAAATAGAAAATAATTTCAAATATCAAAATATATTAATAATAAAAGATTATTTTTGCACTCAAAATATATTAATAATAAAATATCCTTATTAATAATATAATAAGGATAATACTTTAGTTATGTGTACTTGCACTCTTTGGTTTTTGCATATGAACCGTTCTAGATTTGCAGGTGAAGAGATCCAAAACTTAGAATTTCTAACTCTTAAAGATAGGTTATTTATGAATAAAACTAAATCACAACCTAATTGTTTTGACCAGCAACCTAAGCAACCTTTTGGACACTCTCAAAATCACCAATACAATGTATATGTAGTAATGTTAAGCACCAATACAATGTATATGTAGTAGCACAATGATGCTTATTGTAAAATAAGTATCGATGCTCCAAACTACAACAACCACACAATCCTCTCAATGATATAGTTATTGTTGTCATTATTGTTATCGTCATTGTTACCAGGATTTCACAGTGTACAGACATACACACACACACATTGATGTTGATTCTGCCTTTATGGATATTATTGGGCCTCACTTGATGTCCCTATCGGGTTAGGATGCCAAAACTATAACTGGCCAGCTTACCCCATGTACCATCCTTGCAATGAGGGGAAGTGGTTGGAGGGTTTACCTAGGATGTACATTTCATCTAAATACACACACAAACACACACACATTGATGTTGATTAACTGGTAAGACATATATGTGCTTTCAAAATATCTAGTATGCACTGGTGCTTTTAAAATATATAGTAAGCACTAGTGCTTTCAAAGTATAATACACACTAGTGCGTATTTAGTGTGCATCGATGCAACTCATTTGAAGTGTAGTGAAAAAAACCTTCGTTAGAAGCTCCGACCAACTAAAATTTGTATTTATGGAGAGCATTCACTAAAATTGTTGTTAAAACCTCTATTGTCAATAGCGGAGGTATTTTTGATAAATTTTCTCAATCTTGTAACACTAAAACCCTCCACTAAGTGGTGTTTTCTTTGTAGTGCCAAACTTTGAAGTAGGCCTTAAAACAAGTGAAGGGAATCTCCCACCAAAGCACATGCAAAAGATCAACAAGTGACATTGTTATTGTGTATAAACTTGACACAGGCGAGGTGGAAGCCTCCATATGTTGAATGGTGTCTTTGTTTATGTTTTCTCCAAAATTGGGTAAGTTAGACAAGTTTTGAAGGGAGTCTTTATTGTTCGAACTAGAGAACTAAAAACATTATTTTTTATATAATAAAAAAACCTTATATGTCATGATCTCATTGGATAATAGATTTAAGGTCTTATTTCCAGCTTCTCTATACCCAATGTTTTATATGTTGGCATATCCAATTTTTTTATCATCTACGGTCTTTTTGAATTTGTACTATTTATATTGAAATGTTTAGATATCCAAAGTTTTGAGCATGGATAGTCACTTTTTTATTAGTTGACTTCATATTACTTTGTCCTTTGACTAACTTTTTTGTACATAGTCTCCATTGTTCGAACTATTATTATTATTATTATTATTATGTCTTTATTATTATGTACTTAGAGAGACATTTTCATTATTATGTATGTAAACAGGTCTGACACACTACATTCTTTTTTAAATGTTTGCACAGCGTGAGGCCCTTCGATGGTTCTGACAGCCTTAAGTGTTTACCTAACATGCATTACAACCTTAAATGTTTACTCAATATGCATGTTACAATACAATTTCCTTCGATTTTTGGATACAGTCTTGTCTGCAGTGAATTTTGGCAATATTGTTCTTCACTGGCATTACTAGTTCACTGGTTGATGCTCGCTGTTTTTTTATTCAACTTTGAAAATTTGAGGTCCTGCAACTGCAATTGGACCTCTTGGTTGTTGTTCACTGGGTTGTTGTTTGCTTCTTTCTCTTGTTTGCTTCAAATTTGCAAGGTTGGGGTCCTGCATCCACAGTTGGACCTGTTGTTGCAGTTTGCAGGGTTTGGAGCTGCGCTTCTGTCATTCCTCATTCACTGGTAAGTTTCAGTGCCATGGTTTCATTCCTATTCCTTATTTGTTTTTTTCTATTTGCAGCTTGCAAGCAAGAATTTGCAATACTAGGAATGCCTAAGTCAAAATCCTCTTGCAGAACATCTTTGTGTGTTACTGCAACAAGAAAAGATAATGTGTTTTTTTCTTGTCCTTTTTCTTGAACGTCAATGTTCGACACATAACCCACCTCTATCATAGCCATAGTGACATATAAAAAAGAAAATTGAATTTTCTCCTCATTTTTTCTAGTCCTGAAAACCATACGTTTGGTGCATTTTTCCTAGTCTGTTCCCTTCCAAAACATCTTGTTCCCCTTTGAATGTCGATGTTGGACATAGAACCCACATCTTTTGCAGCCACAGTGACATATAAAAAAGGAAATCGAATATTCTCTTCATATTTTATGTTCCTGGAAACCATTCATTTGGTGCATTTTTTTTTTCAGGATGTTCCTTTCCAATCACATATGCCCACTTCCATGTCCTGGATGTCGTACCATATCTATTTCGAAAATAGAAATGCAAAGGGGTTTACAAAACAAATTCAAAGTTGTCATTGTGGAGTAAGCATCTTCCAAGACCTTGTGACAGGGCATGTTTTTATTCTTTGGATCAAAAACCATGTTTAGTTGTTTGTTTTATGATGTCCTTTGTGTCTTGCAAAGCATCTTCTGCCACTGAAATGATTATAGGATGCATGCATGGAATAGGTTAAAAAATGATATGCCTTGAATACTCGGTCTTTTTGTTGAGCAAATTTATAGTGTTATTTCATTTGCGTTGTCTCTTCTGTTTGGTTCACTGTTCACTATACCTTTGTTTGTTTGTCATATGTTGTAGCGACCAGGTGGATTGAATTTGATAGGAAGAAGGTTGAAGGATACATAGCGGAATTGGTATGCAGTTCCGGACTTATAGTTTTATTTTTTATTTTTTTCCCTATTTGCATATTATCTGAATATAGCTAAGAAACATCTTGAAAATCACAACTTAAGAGATGAAGCAAGTAATAGATTTTGAGTGCTATGAAATAGATACAGACTCCATTATACATGAAAACATTGACCAGGTATTGCATAGAAATGGGATTTTTAGATTGGATGCATTCTTGTATATTGTGGGAGATTGCCTCTTCGATGCATTTCAAGTTCTATTGCATTTTCATTATTCCTCGACCGACCTGCGCAATGGATTGATAGATCACTTCTTGGCCTGTTTAGAAAATGGTGACATTGAGGCATTGGAGTCGTATCAATACGAATTAGCATCTTATTTTCTTTGTCAGTTGCATGGAATACATGATGTCACTACGTATTTTTCAAATATGCGGTTGTCTACATCTGCAACTCTGCCTGCACATGAGAGGGGAATTTCGGGAGATGCATTTTGTATATGGTGGTTGTCCAAGTGGTTGAATATATCAATTGGAATATGGTCATTGACAAGAAAAACAAGATATCTACTATTCAACAAAACTGCATCTAGGGATCCATATTGCATCTTGTTCCATGATGCCAATCATGTCATTGGCCATTATGAACCACTAATCTATATAAAACTATCCATATGCAATCTTGGAGGACCTCATATTTACTTGTCCCTCATTTTCAAAGACATTCAATCGCATTGGAAATGAATTATGCATCATATACTCTCCCATGGATTACACATAGCGACAACTATTGCATCTAGTTGTGGAGATAGTTTGTTCAATGCAATTTTCTATTTGGTAGCAACAGAGTTCGATGTGCACTCCCTGCGCCTTTACACTATACAATCCTTTTGCAATGCAATTACAGGCAGAAACTAACATGATTTTAACTGCTTGCATCAACACCTTTTACCATATCCCCTAGAAAGTATGTTGATAATTGGAAGTTGGAAGCAATGCCTTGTAAACATGGCAATTCCATATGAGAAAGGAAATGTAGAGGGTGAAAATTTTTGTTTGCAATGGCTATCTATCATATTTAGAGTAAATATCCAAGTTTGTTCGGCCCTGTCGGATTGTATTGTCCATTCCTAATGTATTGATTCAAACTATGATCTAACAATTGACATCATGTCGTTGAAAACAAATACACCACATATCCATTATCAACCTTTGATGAGAAATACTACCAGTTCAGGGTCCACTGTCCATGCCACCCAAACTGCATTGAATCTACATAAGTGTCACATGCTATTTAATTAGAATGAAACTCATCACAGTTGTCATGAGGCCATACAGAGCTTAAACAAAAAACGTAGACTAACTTATCACAACTTGAAAAAGGTCATACGTGAGAGAAAAAAATACATTGGTAGTATAAGAAATACTAAAAGTTCAGGATCCACTGTCCATGCCACCCAAACCACATCAAATCTGCATAAGCGTCACATGCTATTTAATCATAATGAAACTCATCCCAGTTGTCATGAGGTCATACAGACCTTAAACAAAAAACGTAGAATAACTTATCACAACTTGAAAAAGGTCTTACATGAGAGAAACAAATACATTGGTACGCTTCCTTCTAGACATAAACTCACATATCACAACCTAAAAAAAATTGTTCATGCACAACATTATCGCATTTTCGCATTTTCTGCTGAACACAAACATCACGTGTCCAATGAAAAAGAACATCACAATTTGCACCATCGAGATAGTGGCGATGCAATGCTCATAAGAAATGTTGATTCCACCTCCAACATGGCTTGTCAACAAGTGAAACTAGTTTCCATTGGAAACCATAAGTTAACCTACCACATGTTGAAAAAATAGATACATGAGAGAAACAGGTGCAACCACATATCCCACAATGGTCATGGTATTGACAAAGAGGAAAAAATCACATTTTGTGGCCTAGAGCCAGCACCATGCACTGCTAGCAATGAAAACCAACAAACAATTTCTACGCATGCTTGTCCAGGGAAGAAAGATGCAAAACAGATCTATATGAAGCAAATTAAAGACACTTCTTCCATTGCATGTGTGATTTGAGATCAATTGAATTTCACAAAAAACAATAAGTCTTTCACGCCTGATTTGGAAGTAGAATACCTCGGTTTGACACCAAATGATAGAACATTTTCCAGTGGCAATATTTATCTTCCATGCAAACGATCACTTGAAAATGGAAAACTACCACACTTTGCAACGCCTGACCAAATAAGATGTAATACACCACTACCAGATGTAAGTGCACTTACAGAACTTGAAGAGAGACTTGTGTATCTACGAATTGTGTTTGTACAAATCAGACCCTGGGGATATAAACAACCCCAAATGGGCTTAGCAAGATCAATTATTAATGTGACGGTCCAACTAGATGTTGTACAAAAATCCTTGCCACAATTCATTAGCGATACAATGACAATTGTTGTAGCTCTCAAAAGACGTTTTCAATACAAGAATGCATACCAGATAGGCAAAGTGTGTGTGCATGTTTTCATGAAAGCATTAAAAGAATTGTGTTCCAGGGCCCTGTACAAAGCACGAAACATTTGTATAAATGATAACTGGAACAATGTTCTTGGAGAAGGCGATGAAAACTCTGCACAGACTTTCGAAACTTCTAGTGAATTTGATACAAGCGATGAATTGGAGAATGAAAGACCTGCTAAAACATCGATACATGGATTCACTGACTCATAACGCATTCGTGACTTGCAAGACAAGATTGTCAAAATCATAACTGTTGAAGGGCAATGTCCACTTGGAATATTCAAGGACAAATTTGTTGAGGAAATGAACTTCCCAACACTGTTCTATGTAGATCCATGTCCCAGTGACATTATGGAACGATTCAGCTACCAAAAAATAGTTCGATGGGAACGGGTACATTCAAGCGGTGACTTCTCATGTCACATAACAAATTTGTTTTTCAAAACAATGAGCATAATAATTGAGCAAGTTCTCTCTTGCATGTGGGTGCGAATAAGAAAAGGCCAGCTACAAGGAAGAAATTTATTGGCCAAAGATTTCGAGTACAAAGAAAACCTAGAAAAAATCCTAAAATTTGATATTGAATACATAGATTTCAAAAACATTTGCATCTCTCCTGACTATTTGCAACAAAAAAAGAAAACTATTTTTGAAATGATCTGACAATTGGGACCGCCAACATTTTTCATCACATTTACAAGTGTAGAGCATTGTTGGGATTCATTGGTAGATACGGTGTATGCATTGTATAGGAACAGGAAAAGGAAAAAACAAACTGATACATTGGAAAATGATGGCATTGACTACCCCATAAGAAAATACCCAGTGACATGTACTCGCTACTATATGCATAGAATAAATTCTTTGGGGCAATTGATATGCCATGATGAAACGTTCTTCGAAAAAATATCGGACTATTTTTTTGTGACTGAGTTCCAGAATAGAGGGAGTGAGCATGACTACGCATTGTTGTGGATAGAGAGTGCATCGGTCTATGGAAATGAAAACAACTCACATATTGAGCAGTTTGTGGACAAATACATAACATGCAACACAGATCATTTGGATCTAGAACTTGCCAAAGTTCATAGACATTATCATACAATAAGCTGTAAAAAACGAAAAAAAATCACATTGCAGATACAACTTCCATGTGCCGCCAATGAGAACAACAAGAATCAAAGAACCAAGTAGTTTAGAGGATAATGTTCTCATTGAGAAATCTAAATCCTTGTTCATATTTCTAGAACAACGAGACTTTGATGAGTTAATGAGCTTCGACGAATTCTTGATAGAGCTAAATTTAATAGAAGATGAGTACATCCAAGCCATACAATCTACACTTAAACAACCAACAATTTTCCTTAAATGAAAACTTTCCCATAATTGGAACAACAATTTCTCCAAGAACATGCTATTTATGTGGAATGAAAATATAACGGTATGTCCTCAATGCATATGATGTAGCATTATACTGTACCTCGTATATGAAAAAGGTTGACAAATCTATGACAAGTGCATTCAAAATAATACGCAAAGAACATGAAAGAAGTCATATTGATGCTATGCAAATGATACGTACGCTTGGAAATGCATTACTTAATATTCAAAAAATTTCTTCTCAACAAGCAGTCCACATTGCACTTTCCCTTCCCCTCAACTATAGTTCAAGGAAATGTGTCTTCATAAACACATCTCCACTTGAGAAACACGCATGTGTGCTTAAACCACCTTCTTTTCTAGAACAAGAGACTGATAATTCATAGGACGTACTATGTCACTCTATTATTGATTATTACCTTCAACGTCCATCTCTTATTAAACATATCTTCTTAGCATAGTTTGTATCATATTACCAAAAAAATGGTGCACCCATATCAAAAATAAAAAAACCTTCTATAATACACTTTGTCAAATACAACAAACATACTGACTATGAAAACTATTATAGAGAAAAATTGTTGTTGTACGTTCTGTTTGATCAAAATGAAAACACATTAAAACATAACTTCCCTACATGGGAAGTTGCGTATATTGCTTATGAGAATACAGTACAAACCAATGAATCTAGATTTACATACAATGTTAATCCAACATGGGGTGATTTAGAAAGTGCAGTTCATGAACTAGAAAACCCTGACAATGTTGATGAGACATTCACAAATCGTAAAACAACTAGAAATCTTTGTGATTCCTATGACTTGTAAGTAGATTTCCCTCGTCCTCAAGCAACCAACATTGAAAACGTATCAGTCTTGGCTTTCAAGTCACCAAACATCCTTTCCTTATTGAAAATAATGAATACTCCAGAGTCAGACGTCCGTTGAATCGAGAGCAATAATAAATTCTAAAGGACATTGCAATTAAAAAACACTTGAACATGCACACTCCTATGCACTTGTTCCTTACAGGCAGGGCAGGAACAAGAAAGACATTCACAGCGAAAGCACTATTCCAAATGCTTATATTAATCTATGATTCAAATAATTCCTCTGACCCTATGAAACCAAAGGAGCTAATAGTTTCATACACAGGAAAAGTTGCATATAATGCAGGTGGAACAATAGTCCACTCTGCAATTTTGATGCCTTTTAACAAGTCACAGTTTCTTCCACTTAGCAAGGAAATGTTAGATACCTTGTCTAAGATTTATGACAAATGACAACTTATCTTCATAGATGAGGCATATTTGATTGGAAGTCGCTTCTTGTATCCCATTGACAACTAAATGAGAAACATAAAACATGTGCACACCAAATACTTTGGGAATATTGACATATATTTTGTGGGGATATTTACCAGGCGCAATCCATCCAAGATTCTTTGATATTTGAACAACCTATGATCAATATGAAAACAATGATGCATGACTTCTGGAAAGACAATATAAAATTCTTTGAATGACATACTACAATGCGCCAGACAGATGAAACATTTATTGCAATTCTGAATAGAATGCGGACAAACAGTCAAACACATGATGACTTAGCATATATCAATTCAAGGTGCATGCAACCTACACCAACAAACTCAACCTTCCCTTACCTATTTTACACGAATAGAGATGTTGTAATGCATAACAGGTACATGCTATCACTCATGTCTGGCAATGATATCATCATCAATTCAATTGACCTCAAAATAGACAACCATGGAAATGTACCACATCATGAACATACAACCACTTTTCCTTTGCAACTTGTCCTAAAATTAGACATACTAGTTGAAATATATGCCTGCAACTATGATTCACATGATGACTTGGTAAATGGTGCAGATGGAATACTCAAAGATTATACCAAAACAAAAAAAATTGATGTCCTTTGGATTAAGTTCCATGAGCCGCATATAGGCCACCGACAAGAAAACAAGTTGGCTTATCTATATAATTCAAACACTATGCACGATTGGACACCTATCTTACGAATATCAAAACCAGTATCGACATTGGCAAAGACAGGTCGATTGAATATTCGAAAATAGTTTCCAATTAAACTTGCATGTGCACGTACAGTCCACATATCGCAAGGACTAACACTTGATAGTGTTTCATTTGAACCTGCTAGAATTTGAATACATGGACTTGTATACACAACATTGTCTCGTGTCAGAAGTATAGACTCCTTGTATTTACTAAGCGCTCTTACAAAAGATAACTTCAAAGTCAAACACAAAGTTGATATTGAGATGAAACACCTTACAACTAGTGCAAAGTGACATCTACAATATGATTACCAATCCATACAAACAAACTCATTTGTACCAATTCTCTCACTTAACACACACAACCTACCTGCACATATGGATGATATACTCAATGACTATGACACAATGCAATCTGATATTATGTGCATGTAGGAAACATACATGACATTATGCATGCAAACCAAACAATTTCCAAATCACAATTTCATATCAAGTTACATTACACATGGGGTGATGATATTAGTGAAATAACATGTAACAATTTTGGAGCATGTGCATTTTGAAGAAAACAATGTTGAGATGGTGCTCACAAAATTAAATTTCCATGGATCGGAAATTGCAATATTGAATCTCAATGTTTCTCTGCATGCAACATTCTCCAACATACTAAATGTTCTTTCCAATGCATTAGAGCATTTGCATCTGAACGAAACCATTATCATTCTAGGAGAATTCAATATTGACATGCTACAAAATAATGCCAGAACAAAAGAATTGGAAAACTACATGTGCAGATACAGTCTCCGCTTTCTTTTAGATAAGATAAACCATGTACAAAACATATTTATTGACCATGTATGGTTGAATGTGCCCATTTCCCAATACAACATCTTTATCTTAGACACATACTGGTCTGATCACGATACAATTAGTATTGCACTTGAATTATGAAATATACATCAAACATAATGCAAAATCATATTTCTATGTCTCAAAGCATATCTGTCTAGCTTGTTGCACAAAACCAAGTTATCCAACTTCTTATTTTTTCCTAGTTTGTAATTAATTTTGGACACAAAATTTTTTACACAATTATTTTTATATATACACATACATGGATGAAGAAAAAAAAAATGGTACATTCTTCTAACACTATCTGTTAATTTATTCCTTTTATTCTAGTTTATTTATTGTATGTACACATTCCTTGTTTTTTCTTTACATATCAACTTATGTTCATGTTCATTGTGTTTTGTACTTTCCTTCATTGAAACAAACATGAAAACTAGACAAGGCAAAGAACTCTTAACCAGAAATGTGGAAGAATACATACAAAGGTGCATACTTTTACCCATATTCCATATCCAATTGTTTTTCATTTACTTTGTCTATATTTATTCCATTGCTTTGCAGCTCTTTTGTTTTTTTTTCCTTAGATACTGCATATCTTCCTATATATTAACTTATTTTCATGTCAATTGTATTTTTTGTGCCGCTACCTTGAAATAAATAAATTTGTATTCCATCTTTTTTTCATGTGTTCCTACGTAGCAACTTGCCTTCATGTCCATTGTATTCTTTGTATTTCTACATTGGAAAAAGAACAGAATAATTGAACACGGTGATGGAGCCTTATGTGCCACAACTGAGAAAGATGGAGTACAATCTTCCAAAAGGTATGGCAACAGTGGTGCCAAAGAAAATACAATTTGTATGCCTAATGCAGATCCGTATCGAGTATGAACAATATACACATGTTCATAGCCATTGTTTCACAAGTGACATGGGAATGAGTAGTGAATCATCGCAAACATCAGCACAACGACAATGCCGAAGGTAAGGATTCATAGATTATGTTCTTGCTATGTTTAGGAAACAAATATCCGCAGTTATTTATTCTACTATTCCATGGTAAATATGTTTATGTCATTTACACCACATGTTTTTTAGTTCACAAGAACTATCGACAAGTAGAAGTGAAAACTCCATCATAGTACAAGGTCCAGAGACTAAGAGATATGGTTACAAAACTATAATCTGCATATGTTATCCAATTTGTGCATATATTGAAGCTTGTCATATTTTAGAATATGCTTGCATATAAGAATGCCAAGTCATATATTTTGTCTATTGCTTGTTGAAATAGATATAAACAACATGTATTTTAACTTGAACTAGGGTCTGTTGAGTTCCAACTATATTTCATGGATGAGAATGTTTTTCCCATAGTTGATGTGTTTCTATCGCTTGATAATTATCAGACTAAGTGTTGTTGTGTGAGGCATAAAGTTCTTTGCTCCCTTTCTTTTTCCTCATATATACTTACCTGTTTTCCCCTTTTCTTCTTCCCCTCTATTATTTGTTTATGGTTCTATACTTAATCGCATATCTATGCTCACGAGTTCCTGGGGTGGTGGAGTGAGAAATTCTATATCCATATATATCTTCACATCACGAGTCCGACCAACCACCATTCGTTTCCATACTTAGCCAATTTTATGGATGTGGGTTCCCACGTAGGCGCTATCGAACTCTCATGTCGCGTGTTCGGGGTATACATCTTGCACCCAAAACTTTGGTGATCTACAATTCGAACCCAGACTCCTCGAACTTGCAAGCCTCACTCTACCTACAATGAATTTGTCTGAATTCTTGCATATAAGAATGCCAAGTCATATATTTTGTCTATTGCTTGTTGAAATAGATATAAACAACATCTCTTTTAACTTGAACCGGAGTCTATTGATCTCCAGTTATATTTCATGGCTGAGAATGTTTTTCTATCGCTTGATAATTATCAGACTAAGTGTTGTTGTTTGAGGCATAAAGTTCTTTGCTCCCTTTCTTTTTCATCTTCTATACTTACCCGTTTTTCCCTTTTCTTCTTCCCCTCTATTATCCGTTTATGGTTCTATACTTAGTCCCATATCTATGATCACAGGTTCCGGGGGTGGCAGTGTGAGAAATTCTATATCCATCTATATATTCACATCACGATTCCGACTGAATGTCATTTGTTTCCATACTTAGCCAATTTTATGGCCGCGGGTTCCCACGTAGGTGCTATCAAACTCTCATGCCCCGTGTTCGGGGTATACATCTTGCACACAAAACTTCAGTGATCTATAATTCGACCTCGAAATCCTCAAACTTGCAAGCCTCACTTTACCTATGATGAGTCCGTCTTACCGCCCGAACTTTCCATACTTAATCGATTCTTCAAAGTTTCACGGGTTCACGGACTCCTGGGTTCACAAAATTTTCAAAGCATTGATGTGTTTCTATTGCTTGATAATTATTAGACTAAGTGTTGTTGTGTGATGCATAAAGTTCTTTGCTCCCTTTCTTTTTCCTCTTCTATACTTTCTCGTTTTTCCCTTTTCTTCTTCCCCTCTATTATCCGTTTATGGTTCTATACTTAGTCCCATATCTATGCCCGCGGGTTCTTGGGGTGGCAGAGTAAGAAATTATATATCCATCTATATATTCACATCACGATTCTGATCGACCATCATTCATTCCCATACTTAGCCAATTTTATGGCTGCGGGTTCTTGACTAGGCGCTATTTAAATCTCATGCCCCGTGTTCGGAGTATACATCTTGCAGCCAAAACTTCAGTGATCTACAATTCGACCCTGGACTCCTCGAACTCGCAAGCCTCACTCTACCTATGAGCTTGTTGAAATAGATATAAACAACATCTCCTTAGACTTGAACAAGGGTCTGTTGAGCTCCATCTATAATTCATGGCTGAGAATGTTTTTCCCATAGTTGATGTGTTACTATCGCTTGATAATTATCAGACTAAGTGTTGTTGTGTGAGGCATAAATTCCTTTGCTCCCTTTCTTTTTCCTCTTCTAAACTTACCACGTTTTCCCTTTTCTTCTTCCCTTCTGTTACTCGTTTCTGGTTCTATACTTAGTCGTATTTCTATGCTCGCGGGTTCCCAAGGTGGTGGAATGAGAAATTCTATATCCATCTATATCTTCACATCACGAGTCCGGCTAACCGTTGTTCGTTTCCATACTTAGCCAATTTTATGGCCACGGGTTCCCGGGTAGGCGTTATTGAACTCTCATGCCCCGTCTTCGGAGTATACATCTTGCACCCAAAACTTTGGTGATCTACAATTCGACCCCGGACTACTCGAATTTGAAAGCCTCACTCTACCTACGATGACTCTGTCTGACCGCCCGACCTTTCCAAACTTAGTCGATTCTTAAAAGTTTTGCGGGTTCACAGACTCCCAGGTTCGCACAAGTTTCAAATCATTTTTCGCTCCCCTCCATCCCTGCTACCTTCACCCCTTCCCAATGCACATTAATTATGCTTTTACTAGTGACAACTCACCATAGAGGTTCGAAAAGATTGACATTGATAAGCGGAAATATTGAGGACATCTCCCATTAAAACGCATTAATGGGAGAATATTATGGAATTTGATGAATTTTTTTGTCTCAATCTTGAATTGGCAAAAAATTGTTGGTTATTTTTTTTTTCAAGGCATCATCGTACAAGAATTCAATATTGTGCTATCCCACTATCATCAACAAAGGTGTTGACATGATGCCCCTCTTTAGTATTGTGCATATATTACATCTTGGCATATTTGAGAATATGCTTGCATATGAAAATGTTAAATCACCCTTCAAATTGGAACATAGTCTGCATTTGGGCTAGAAAAAATACAGATAAAATAAAATAATATGAATAGTATTTAAGTAAATATAAACAAATTATATTTTAACTTGAACCTGAGTTTGTCGAGCTCCAGGTATATCACATAGCTGAGAATGTTTTTCCCATAGTTAATATTTATGGCTGCAAGTTCCCGTATTGGCGTTATCGAACTCTCGTGTCCCTTGTTCTGTGATATACATCTTGCACCAAAAACTTCCGTTATCTACAATTCGACCCCAGATTCCTCGAACTCGCAAGATTCACTCTACCTATGATGAGTCTGTCTGAGTCCGTCTGACCGCCTCGCATTTTCATACTTAGTTGATTTCCCTGCCACCTTCGCACACTTCCCAGTGAAAATTAATTACGATTTTATTAGTGAAAACTCACCACACAGGCTCAAAAATATTGGCATTAATGAGAGAAAATCTCAAGGACATATCCCATTAAAATGCATTAAATCAAGATTTACGAGAGATTATATTACCATCCTCCAGTGTTCATTATAAATACTATCAGGATACAATTACTGTCACATGTTGCAATACAAACAAATCTTCATCAAAACATTATATTTTCTCACAGGCACCCCACATGCACCCAAGTCGCCTGAACTGAGCGATATTTGGATCCACCAACTAAACCTCCCTATTATCGAATTGGCAGAGGTCAATATTATGGCATCTGATTTTTTTTTATGGATCTTGAACTCAGAAAAATTGTTATTTACTTTAGTTTTTTTAAGGCATTATACCCTGCCTTTCCATACTTAGTTGATTCTTCACCTCTTGTTGTCACAGATTTGTGGGTTCTCGGGCTCCCAAGTTCACAAAAGTTTCAAAGCAGTTTTCGCTCACGTCCATCCCCACCACCTTCACACACTTCCCAATGCACATTAATCATGTCTTTATTAGTGACAACTCACTAGACACATCAAAAATATTGGCACTAATAGGCGAAAAGGTTGAGGAAATCTCCCATTAAAACGCATTAAACCAAGATTTACGGGAGATTATATTATCATGCTCCAGCGTTCATTTTAAATACTATCAGGAGCAAAGGAACGTTCTCATCACCTTATGGCTGCATCTCGACAACATTTCTGTGGAGATACCTTGAATATTTTTGTGCGCAAGGACCAAATTTTTCAGTGGTCTAGAGCTTATGGCTACTACTCGTCCCATTCTACCCAAAAGGAAGTTATCTGGATGTCTAGAATTGCACGAGCAGGTTGTGTCCCTGGAATTTTTTATTGTAACGAGTTGGTCACCTTATGCGCCAAAAATTATATTCCGAACTAACGGATTATCCAATTGTGGAACCCTTCCCGAGTCTCCCTTTCGCCTCAAGTATTTCGAAAGATGTTAATACTTCTCGACGCAACGCCTACTTTCAAGGGAGAGAATTGCAGGGAGTTCTTAAAGAAGCATGGTAATGAATTGGAAATCTTGTCAGAGTTCTTAGAGAACCTAATGGCCGGTCTCGGGGACATGACCAGATTATAGGTTAGTGCATTTAAAAACCCTTTCCAATAAATTGCATGGCTTTTCACAAGGATAATGGGACAAGAAAGTATAACCAACATCTCTCAGATGATTCTGTAAGTAACAAGCCATCTTCCATTGGGGAAAGTTGATTTCCATCAAAATATCTTCCCAGTTATTACAATACACAAGGCAGAAGAAATTATTTATGTCACCTTATTTAATTTTTGCGATAGCACATTGCTGTCCATTCCCTAGATTATCTCTGTGTAAGAAGGTAAACTACGAATTTGACTCAGTAACCTTTTGGTACCAAATATTATGGAGACACAATGCCTCCCAACATTTTTATGAAGTCTTTAATGATTTTGTTTCAGTTTTTAAAGGGTTGATATTTGGAAAGGATTTTCCCCAGATGTATGATCAGGCGACCAAGTTCTTGGATAAGAAGGGCACACTAGAACAAATGGAGAACTATAATGTTATAAGGATTTTTGGGTCCAAACAAAATCCTTCCTTCCTTCCATGTCACATATCTGGTACAATGTTTCTTGTTGACATAGCAAGGCAGTACACCTACTAGTTGCATTTTTTCCATGCAAAGAGAAAAAGGCATCTCATCCCTCTGCCTTGGAAAGTCGGGGATTTCATAGTCGGGAATATGGAAAAGATTGATGGCTTCACAGGCCACTTCCACAACTTCAATTTGAAATGTGTTTTCAAATTGATGGTATTTTTGTAGAACACCTATTGGTTTTCGGTTTCAACAGTTCTTTCATTGACACTATCCTGAATGAAGTCGAGGATAATGCCTCAGGAATTATTTCTCGTGACACCGGTGACCTGGAGAAAATACTTCGCACCAATGAGTCATACAAGCAGAAAAAAAAAGGCCCAGGTGAGAAAAGTGTCCAATCCCCGACCGCCACACCCAAGACTACATCATCTCGAAGCAGCACTCCAACAACCTACCCAATCAAGAAAGTCACACACGGTTCTTCAGGTGGAGGAGGAGATAAGAACCCTCCCTATGGAAAAATTGAAAGTTCTCACAAACTTTCCGCCAGCAAAAAATGAAAAACAATAGTGCAAGAATAGGAGTGAGATCGGAAGAGCGGTTCAGCAGGAATGCCGAGACCGATCTCG
>CBVK0102015399.1:0-19895 GCA_900067695.1 Picea abies | reverse complement strand
AGGACTGATGAGCCCATGGAGGGCGTAGTCTTTGATGTGCAGGACCATGCCCGGCGGACAGGTGCCAGAGGATCGGTGCACATGGGGAGATGATTAGTTCGGACCTCCATGGGGCTGAAGAGCCCATCAGGTGGTTGCTGGGATGGCAGAGGCAGGATAGAGTTGTGACGAGCCCTTGCACAGAGAAGAAGAAGGACGCCCTCATCAGGACGTTTTGGCAGAGATTTGACCCATGGGGATCAGCCCCTTGCAGATGGGACGTTGACCTAGATGGATTGGACGCCACCCAGGACTAGTTGGACGCCTTTTGGAGCAAATAGCAGTGTGTTGGGCCTTCTAGGCACACATAGCAGGTTGCAGAAGCCCCAAGGGGGCCAACGTCTAGCTTGTGGGATGCTGATTATGCCCTGCAAGGGCCAACGTCTCCCCTATAGGGGCCTGACGCCTCCATTTTCTGCTCATTTTGGCATTTTAGGCATGTAAAGTGACAAATAATTGAGATATTGTAATGTCAGCCTTGTCGGCTATTTTTAATGACCAAGTTTTAATTAAAGGTCATAAGAATCATATAAATAGAGGATGTTTTACCCTCATTTCATCATAACATAACTTGCTCTCTTGTGAGGGTGACATTTCTAGCTCTTGTTCTTGTCTTTTTATCTCTTTTGGAGTGAGGCGCAACTTCTTGGAGGACTATTTTTTGGCAAGTGGTGCTTTTTTATCATTGGAAGGTTTACAACTAGGGTGTGGATTATGCTTCATCATGAGTTTGTAAGTGTTTTTTTCATCAAAACTTCTTGAATGAATGGTTGTTGATCTAATATCTTGCATACATTGTTATCTTGTTATTATTTTCTTAATCCTTGAAACCCTAGGGAGCCAACACACAAGTAGGTTGTGGCTTCATGTCCCCATGATAAGAGCTTTAAGCCATTTGATTTGAGAAGTTCTAGCCTAGCCATAGCTACACTAGACTTCCTCTTATCTTGAGTTAGTTTTGAGCACAAATTGAAGAAAGAAGGCGTCCTAGGCCTAATTTAGTTTACACCTAGGGTTTGCTTCTAGGGTTTTGAAAAGCCTTGTCTTCTAAACAACACTTTTCAGCCATAGGTTTGTGCTTGTAAGCTAGCCGTTTTGCCAAAGACGTCTTAAGGAGAGAAGAAGAAGCCTTAGGCCTAGCCTTAGCTACACCTAAATCAGCCTTCTCTTCTTAGGGTTTAGATTTGGTGGCCTTGCCCTAGCAACACCATCAAACCCTAACCCTCTTGTCTTTAAGTTTAAGTCTCTCCTAAACCATTAGTCTCACTTCAATTGACTCCATTAACCCAAGGCACTAGTCTAGAAGTAGTCTTGAACTTGTTTGTGTTTCAAATCTCTTTCAAAACACTTTTAATTGAAACCCTAACTAACCTAGCGTCTAACCCTAGCGATTTGAACTAACCCTAATGAGATGACGTCTTGCTGATTTTTAAAATTGTGTTTGGATAGAAAAGTGCGGCCTAGTCATCTCATCATAGCCATAGAGGTTTATTGCATTTTCATTGGTTGATTTGTCAAAAACGTTCACTTCTTGGCTAGCTAACCCTAAACTGCAAACAGCAACAATATAGGTGACGTCACATTTTTTTGATCTCTTGTTTGGCTTGCAACGTTGTGACATTTGTCATCTCCTTTGATAGATTTTGAGCCATTGATTACATCTGTAAACTTGTTTGATAAAACGTTGAGCTCTTTGTCTTTCAAAATAACTAAATACTAGGGCTGACGTCACACATACATAGCAGCAACAATATTGTGACGCAGCAACATTATATGTATGAGCAGATTTGCATTGTGACATAACAAGGATTAATTGTATACATTGAATGCCTATATCTTTATGCATTTATTGAAGAAGTGATATAAGTCTTTTGCCTTTGTTTAGCAATCATTGACTTCGTCAATAATAGCATTTGATCGTTGCTCATATATATGTTTAAAGATAGTCATAGATGCTTTGAAGTACTAACCACTGCAGCACATATTCTAGTTTTATTTGTCTTGTCTCGCAAACAGGTGCCTTCCAGTGGAAGATCTCCTTGACTATCTTATTCCGGGCAGTAATCTGAGAGGGAATCATTTACCTTGGTCCATTAAACCTTTAGCCCTTCAAGCAGCCAGATTACATAGGGACGTCTCCCTTGGACTAGCCCTTCTAAATAGAAAGAGCTCCCCATTGAGGTGACAGTGGGTGGGGAAGCTCCTGTTACGCCGGTTTCAAGCCTTGACTCAAGCTACTTAAACCTTTCCTACAAACCGTGCGATAACAGTCCCATTAACCTATTCCAGTTACAGAGGATGAGGACAAGAAAGCTCTGAAGGTTGAGCCAAGGTCACCAGTGATTTCCAAAACAGTGCAACAACGTTCAGGTGAAGAGGGGGAGAGAGTAGCCCCTGTTGACCGCCTATTCAACTAGGGGGTCAACTCCATGTGCCATGAAGTAATGCATCATCAGATGCTAGTATGTCGAAGACAGTTTGGTTCTACTAGGCAATTTTTGCCTCCAGCACAAATTTTGTAAGCGGGATTACCGCACCCCTGCGTGGGTTAATATTGTAATAAGTCTACATGGATCATGTTAGGTCAGTCGCCTTAGGGTTTCCTCATTAGGAGAGTTCCTTTTGCTGAGTGTTTTTTATCCTCAGGAGGTTAATCTCCCTTGAGTTTTTCACTCCCACCCAATAAATCCTCCAATGTGGTGAAAGGCGTTCTAATGAAGTTATTCCTAGGTAGCTAGTGTTTAGAAATGTTGTAAATGACCATGTAAGACAGCACGCGAAATTTCGCGGAGTTCCGTCAAGTATAGCTAGGTTTTTTTTAAGGTTCCGAATTAATTAATTGGTTAATTAATTAATTAATTCTGGGTAATTAATGTAAAACTTAGGTCCCGGGATTTGCAATAGGAGTATTTGTACTCAAAAGAGAGCTAATGAGACCCCCTGCACCCGTGGACCAAGTTTCAACTCAGTCGAACAAGTTTTGCTAGGTTGTTTGTCCGCTTAGGAGTTTTTCGGGAAAACGACAATTTTAATTGCCAAACCCAGAACATGGGAAAATGTAATTTGTGTAATAATGGACCAAATCAAGTGAAGTAAAAGGAAATAATGATGAAAAGTACCCCACCTAACCATTTCCTACCCTTTTAACCCCCTTTTAATTAAAATCAAATTTTAATTTATTACCCACCTTTTAATTTAATTTCCACTTGAGGAATACGTACCACTCCCACATGATAATTAAAAACTCACCTTCGAATTAAAATATGGGCCCCTTTCCTCCACTCATACATACTTCTCCTTAACCATTCACTCCCACACTCACCCTCACGTACTCCTTACTTCACCTCACTTTCCCTCACGTGCTCATTTAAGTGTACGTCCCCTCCTCTCCACGCTTTACTTAATGTTTTTTTAATTTAATTGGTTGAGGGCCCCTCCTCATGAGGTACGCCCCTTCCTCTCCCACGTAATATATTAAGTTTCATTTAAATTAAATCGTGGGTCCTCACCTCTCCCTCGCGTGGACTCCACGTCCCCCATCTCCCTCACGTAAACTCTTGACTCTCACTCAATTGGAGCGTGGGTCCTCCTTTCCTTTTCCAACGCCCACCTTATCCTCTCTTCCATTCATGTGTAAGTAAGGAGTGTGTTCCACACACTTTACCACACGTCTCTCCCAAAACTCACGCCTTTCCTCTTTGTCCTCACGCTTTTCTTGAATGCATACACTTTCCTTGTGGAATAAAGTAGAAACATCAAGCATGAAGTTGGAATATGCCTTGAAGCAAAGCGTGGACCTTCCCTCTTAGTCAATATGCCTCCTTCATGAGGCCAACTCAACCTTCCACTTCAGCTTTTTTCCATTCCCCTCACCCTAAAAGCCTCTTCCCTCATTGGTTGTTTTTCTCTTGTGAGTTGTCTTCCCTTGGATGTTTGACACATGTTGAAGATCCAAGAGGGGTCTCTTTAGCTTCTCAAGCTATTTAAGAGATCTCTCACTCCTTCATTTAGCACCTTTCATTATTGCACTGTTGTGCTACTAGTTTCTCACCATCCCATTCTCTCTATCTCTCTCATTCTTGCCGTACTTCTTCACTGGTTTTGTTCTTGAAGGGCTTGTGGCAATTAGTTGTCACAACCTCTTTCCATTGGATAATAAAAAGAAACGCTTTGGAGGATTTTGGGAAGATCTACAAGTATTTTGGATCTTGCAAACATATGAGGTATAATCTTTTCAATTTGATATGATGCATGTATGAATGGATCTTAGGTAAAGTACTTTATTTGAGTAGGTTTTGCAAAGAGTATTCTTGTGAATCTATATATGTGGTTAGCTAGATAACGTGCAAGTATTTCACTTATTAGCTTAACCCTCCATATTATCCATCATATGCATGCTATTGTGTTGAGTTTTTTGCAGGTTGGACTTCAAGGATTTCATTAGGGTGCCTCTCGGAAGAGTCTCCCTTTGAGATTTTCATACACTCCTAGTTATTTCTGTATTGTTCACCCTTTTCTCATTCTCATTTCGGTAGCTAACTTGCTTAGATAGGTCACCTAAAGTCTTTAAATTTTCTGGTTCTTGTATGCACGTAATCTTTGCCTAAAAACAAAGATTTCATAATATTTTCTGAGTGTGTTGCAGCTCAAATCAGCAAGCAACAGCTTGCTGATTTTTGCAGATTCTTGCCAGGACAAGGGGGCACTCTGCCCATTTTCATGCACAACACACCCTCAAGAAACTCCTCTCATTATGGTAAACACTTATCTCTTCTTTCTCTATTCTAAATCACTGTAAAGCAAGCCCAAAGGAGTTGTACCCAAGTGGCTTGCATTCTTTCCCTTTCTGTCTTATTTTCGCAAGCTCTAGATTAGATCTCTTTCGTTTATTTCTCATGCTTAGATTAGCTAGATTAGTTGTGGTTTCTACATGCATGCTTACGTAAAATAATCTAGAGTAGATCTCATAACATATGCTAGCTTAGAGTCCATGGAGGCATCGTGGATATTTTTCTTTCAGTTTATCTAATCTTTATATTACACATGCGCATGCTAACACTGGTTTCATAAAGGCTCACTTAATCAACCTTTTACAATTCCGCAAGTTACTCTCAGTTCTCAAACTTCACATCTGCAATATAACATTTAAGAACTCGTTTGGCAACTTCATTGTTAAAGGGGCTTCAGCCTTCACGTATTTCAATTTTCAATACTTTGGCAACTTTGTTGAGCAAGCTACAAGCACTCAATCACACTTCACAATATTTAGCTCATAGATCTAAAACTCATTAATTAGACTTAATAGGACACCTTAAATCACCATCTTCGCCACTTAAAAACTGGGGTTTTGAGGAAAGCCACGGAAAGTTTCTGGAGTACTCGACCTTAGGGTTGACCTGTGAAGTTAGGGTAGGCCTCGTTGCCTCACTTCTTGAGCATCCAGCAACCACTTGGTAATAGGGGGAGGAGAGTTTTGGGTTGACATCTAGATAGGGCTAAAATTAATCTCACACATAATCACTTAATTCAATTTTCAGTCTACAACACCAAGCAATACATTTACACACTTGCAGGTTCATTGATCTCACTGTCTCTCGTGCTACATTCATATGCAAGTTAAATTATGTGTTGTAGAATTATTACTTAAGTGGTTATATCTTTCATCTGGAGCACTTTACTTTCAAAGCCTTCATCTTTATTTTGTTCCTTTATCTTGTGGTGTGATCCTTCAAGAAGTGCGCATCCACCTGGAGGCATTCTCTTGATTGGGTCTTGAGTGCTTTGCATCTCTTGGCCATTGAAAAGCAATCCAACGGAGCTCTATCTGTTGTGAGCATGCTTGGCTTCATGTGTTGATCTCTTTGTCTTATGTATCTTTAAATTCCTGCACATGTGAGCAAACTTGTGAGTATAGTGTATATCTTGTATCTAGTCTTAATCTGTATATCTGATTTATTATTTTGTATCTAATTGTATCTGTCATATTGTAATACTTTGTAACTTATCTTGTAACAAACATTCCCCCTAACTTAGTTGACCCCATTGCCCAATCTTAGGCACTAGTCTTAGTTGCCCTAGAAAAAGGTCTGACTCTCATACTTAGATAGTTGCATCTTACATTTGCTGATTGACATCTTAGGCTAGATCCCCCCCGACCTTTTAACCAATTAAAATCAACTCCTAGAACATTAAATATTAATCTCATCTAGTAACTAGGGTCTACCCCCCTTGGCTTCCCTAAGAGTTATCCTAGACGGAAGAGGTTCAAGTCAAAGTGACAATGTGGACTTTGAACCTAGGCATTGTGCCTCCGAGGACACACTAAGTGAGCAGGACTTAGCTCACGTTTGCAAGTGTGTATAAGGACAACAACAGCCCCTTCTTCTTCTTTTACGAGACCTCGATGTTTCACTCAAACATTAAGGGATGCTCAAGAGTATGTTGAGATTCCTAGGAGCAAATTTAGAGAGAAAATACCTTCAAAGAAGTTTCTAGGATACATGGCATTGATGAGCAACATTCTAGATTCTGGACCTTCCAACTTTCAAGAGGCAACAGACCAACAAGTATAGAAGGATGCCATGGTGGAGGGGTAAACCTCCTGTTGACCGCCTGTTTGGCACAGAGGTCAACTCATTATCATGAAGATTATTCTATGTCAGAGACAGAGATGGTTCTACTGGGTGTTTTATACACCAGCACTTAAATTTTTGTAAACGGGATTTTCGCACCCCTGCGAGGGTATATAATGTAATAATGTCTGCATGGATCATAGTTAGGTCAGGTACCTTGGATGTTGACATCAGGGGAGTTCCTTTCATTGAGGGTTTTTTATCCTCAGGAGGTTAATGTGGCCTAACCAGCCGGGTTAATCTCCCTTGAGTTTTTCCCTCCACAGGTTTCCTCCAAAGTGGTGGAAGGCGCTCTGGTGATCTCGTTCATTGAGTAACCTCTTAGGATTATTGTAAATGACCATGCTAGGCAATGTCTGAAGTTTCGCGGAATTCCGTCGAGTCTAAGTTAGTTTTTTTTTAATTAATTAAATTATTTAAAATTTAATTAATTAATTTTTTTTGAGCTTAATGTTGTAAAAACTTCGTCTTTGGGAGAAAGATAGGGGTATTTGTGCTCAAAATGAATGGAATAGCACTCCCTACACCCATTGGCCAAGTTTCAGCTCAGTCGGACTAATTTTGCTATGTCTTAGTCCACTTAGAGTCAGTTAGGGCAAAAACAACAATTTTAATTGCTAAGGTGATATTAGTAAAATATCACAAAGTCATTGTAATTTTGAGTTAGTGAGTGGATGCAAGGTGGAAAGTGGCAAGATGAGACCCTCCTAACCTACCCAAACCTTTCCCAACCTTTTCCCAACTTAATTCAACCTATTAATTCACCTTTTGACCACCTTTTTCCTTGCCCTAAGGGGGAATTCGACCCTCACTAACTAATTCCCTAATTTTAATCCTTGAAACAAGAAACAAGGCACCCACATGTGTGGTGCGCCCTCCTAGGCCATACCAAAACCCTAATCTACCAAAACCCTAACCTAAAACCTAACTAAACTCACTCTAACTAACTCTAAACCCTCACGCCCCTCCTAGTGGTGCGCCCCATTGGTTGGGGATTCACTCTTTTAACCTTAGACCTAACCCACGCTCTAATTGTGGCATATGGGTTCTCTTTCCCATACCCTAGGCGCCCTTTTGGTGACCTTTCCTCTTCCCAAAACCTCTCCTAACAAATCCGCCCACCTTTTCTCTCTCTTGGGCGCCCCAATTGGTTAGAGTTTGACCCAAACTCAACCAAAACCCTAACAAACTTCTATTCTTGGCACGTGGGGTCTCCTAGGATGCCTAGTGCGCCCCTTCTAGATGGTTTCTCAACCATTCTACTCCCTCCACCTCACCAATTCGTTTTTCTCACATTCCAAAGCCTCAAACCCTAGCTTGGGCGCCCCCTCTTAGAGATTTGTGCTCATAGCTAGTAATCTAACACTTGTCTTTGATCTAAACCCTCTCCTTTTGCCTCTTGGGGTATAAAAGGAACCCTCCCCCTCATTCTTTCTTCACCATTCTTTGAGCTACTGTTATGCTACTCAAATCTTGCCATTCTTTCTTGCTTCTTGCCACACTACACTCATTTCATTGCTCTTGGAGTGCTTGGAGCAACTAGTTGCCCAAGGTTCCATCATTTTGGATAATAAAGAAAGCTTTGGAGGACATCTTGGATCTTGTGGATTAGTCTTTGGATCAAGATCACATGAGGTGATATTGTTTCTTGCTCTTTGTCTAGATTTGTATGCTTGCATTCCTTAGTAAATTAGTTTGCTAGGGTAAACTAAATATACATTAGTGTTGATAGTTTATGTATTGTATGGTTGGATTTCTATCATGAATTAGTTCAGATTTATAATACTAACCATAATACTATGCTGCTATAGATCTATGCTTTGTGTTGAGTTGCAGGTTGTCTCACATGTTAGGGTTTGGGAGAGACTTTAGAGCAGATTTCCAACCTTGGCTTTTACAAACTCCTTGCTGTTCTTTGTTATTTGATATATTGTTGTCATTCACCTTCATTTTCTGTAGTTTACATGCTCATAGATAGGTCAAAAATATAATTTTCTGAATATAATACTTTGCTGGAAAATTTCTGTGTTTACACAGAAATTTCTGAAGACAACATTGGTGTTCTTGCAGCATTCCAGCAAGCTTTTGCTTGCTGTTTTTGCAGGGCAGCGTCACACTTGGATAGTATAAGCTGCATACAACACCTTGGAGGCTTCCCAAGCACTCTCCTTGACTTGGGTGACATTTCTCCTCTCTCTTCCTTCATCTCTTGTAATTTTCTGAAGTTTTTCCAAGTAGTTTTGGGCCCTAAAAGTAACATAGCTTAGATCTAGTCATTCTTTTGTCAATATAACTCTTAGACTAGCTTGTGCTTCATTCTTTATTTAACTAAAATCAATCTAATAATGATAGCTATCATTGTCAAGATAGTTCTTGCCTGAGGGGTAGGCCAGCAGCTTGTCCTTCGTTCACATTCAAGAACGCCTCTGATTAACCAGAGTGGCTGGACTCAAAGCCCCCCTTTTCTGTGCAAGTTTATCTTGGTAGTGGTAGTTTCACTTGCCGGCACCTTGGGGGAGTCATCCCCAATATCGCCTTGGCTCTTAAGGAAATCTACTTGTGGTTTTTTGTCCTTAGCTTAGAATTTGATCACTTCTTAGCTTATCTTTCGTTTACAAGTTTAGATTTTCCTTCTAAGTACTTCATATTGCTCTTGTTTTCCTTGTTTATGGTTAGATAGTTTCATTGTGCTTCTACAGTCTAGATCTATATCTTTTGGAAGTTACCTAACCTATCTTGCATGCATATGATGATGAAGTTCTAGATCTTGTATACTTGCTAAGTTTACACTTGTTAATGCTCTTTCATTGGATAACTTGGCATGGTTTATAAGTGATATTGTTTAGGGTTCTTATACATTTCGAGATCTAACACTAAGCAATTTTTTGTGCCCACTGGGCGTCCCTTAGCTCACGGCCCAGATCTTGTTTGAAGCCCCTCTTGAGCTCACGGCCAACCTCTTTGAGGTCACGGCCCTACCTTCTTTACTCACGGCCTTGTGGCTGTTTATGCTCACGGTCTAGCACTTCAAGTGCTCACAGCCCACCTTGTGTTGGGGCTGTTAGCAACCCTTCCACACATCTCCACACCCACGGCCTTGCTGATCTCTTTGCTGCACATCACACAATACACACTTGGTTAATGGTTTATATGCTAGTGGTTTAAATTACTCATATATTGTGGATGCATATAAGGTAACTTTATGATGTTGTATATTTGATAGCTTAACACTTGTGCCTATACTCTAAAATCTTCTAAGCTATCACACCTTTAAAACTTGACATACACCTAAATTGCGGTTCAATAGTTTAATGTTTATGTTTCAGGTGCATATGATATAAGCTGCTGTTTCTGTTTCTAATGTTCTAACTGTTCAACATCTTTTGCTGTCATAAGCACATTCTCACACACCCTCTAAACTCATAACATCATTTGGTTTATAGCATATAGTACATCGCAAGTTGTGTTGGTTAACTTACATGCTTATGGTACATTGCTCACCCCTCACACACATTTGGATGATGCTCACGGCATAGCCTAGCTCTGCTCATTGTTGCTCACGGCTTGTCCTTTTCATTTTCACATTTCTGTTTTGCTTATGGGTGCAATGATCATGGTCTAATGCTTTACAAGTTTATGCTTAATGTGCTTATAGTTTGACACACTTGTGGTAATATATCCTTGTTTTGAATGTTGATGGTTTAAACATATATGTTCATGCTTCAACTCATCTTTTAAGCTGCCACATTTAAGTTCATTGCAAGCACACATCACATCATCCATTCACTTGCTCATGGTTTAAAACATCTAAGTGCTTTAAGTATTTATCTCTCTTTAAGTTTCATCACTTGGTATATGGTTACTTGGTTAATATCTTTTAAAGTTATCTCATGTGATGTTATATTGATGTTTTAAGCTATTACGTTATCATTGGTTATATCTCTTTACGTGATGATGATGGTTTAAGCATTTTCTTTCAAGCACTCTTTTCAGTCACTTTTACTCACGGCCATACGCTAAATCATTAAAATAAAAGTGCCTAAAACTCTATAAAATCAACCCAACACATCTTAAAGACCCACCCGGAGGTCCTAACAACACTTAGCAACATTCTAGGGGTCTTTAGCAACTATTTCTGCCATCTAAAACGGGTTTGGAGGACAGTAGAGAGGGAAGTGGCGGGGGACCGTCCCGTGATTTCGTTGGGGAGATCCCCTTTTCTGGCTACTCCTTACTTGCAGTGGCGACGGGCTGACCTTGGAAGCTAGGCTGGAGGTAAAAGCCCAGTATCTTGAGCACCGGGCAGTTATTTGGCAGGACTAGAAGTTGAGACACACACATAGTTAGGGGGTGGGGATCTAAAATCTTTAAAAAGAACACTAGTTGCATAGATCACATTGTGTATGTTTTGGGGATAGTAGATGTATTGATAGACAACATTTACTTGTGATAGTTTCATTGCTGTATCTCTTCTTGCAACTAATTGCCTTATCTTCACGATGTTGTGATATTGGTTTATTGTCAATGATACATCTTAATAATCAATTATCATTGTTGTGGTGTGGATCAATAAGTGACTGAGTATCCCACTTGGGGAAGCATCACTTATTTGATCCTTGAGTGCTTTTATGGTTAGATGCCAGTGAAGGCAGTCCAAGTGGAGTAAGTGCCACTTGGGGCATGCTTGGCCCTAGGGTGTGAAATTCTTTTATCTCTTGTGTATCTTGTATCTGTTGTATATCTTTGTATGTCTCATTTATCTTGTAAACTTTGTGACATTGTATAATCATTTGTATAATTCTAATCTTGGGGTTTTGGGTAGTTTGATTTGATTAAACTGTAAAATTTCTTGTAACAAACCACCCTTACACATAGTTGACCCCATTGCCCAACCTTAGGCACTAGTCCTTAGTTGACTTAGGGAAAGGGCTGATTTTGCATATAGACTTAGAATTGAACTTGCATTGCTGCTTGTCATATTAGGCTAGTTTTCCCCTTGGCCTATAATCAATTGAAACTAACTCCTAGAACATTGTAAATAAAATTAACTTAGTAACTAGGGACAACCCCCCTTGGCTTCCCTAGGAGTAAGCCTAGACGGAAGAAGTTCCTGTCAAGGTGACAGTGTGGGCAGGAGCTTAGACATTGTGTCTCCGAGGGCACACTAAGTGAGCAGGACTTAGCTCATGTTTGCAAGTGTGCATAAGGGCGACAACAGAGCCCAAGAAGGCGGTCATAGTCGTAGTATCAAGCGTTTGCAGATATCACACCTTGCGAATCAGAGGGGTTGTACAGGGACATTGAGGTACTTGGCTGATTGATAGTGGGACCACCCACAATTTTATTGACACAGCTCTAGTCGACATGAAGGGCATTCCGATAGAGGGGTTCGAAGGATTCAATGTGGAAGTAGCAGATGGGTACACTCTAGAATGTACTCACATGATCAAAGGGTTACATGTGACGTTGGGTAACTACACACTGACCGATGATTTCTATGTGGTGGACCTAGCAGACGCTAACATAGTTTTGGGCATCCAATGGCTCTATTCATTGGGAGACATCAAAAGGAACTACCAAATCATGAGGATGGAGTTCAGAGACAAGGAAGGGAGAAGGGTTGTTCGAAGGGGAATGAATACAAATCCACCTAGGATCGTGACAAGTAAGAGGATGGAGGCCACTCTCAGGCATAGGAACATCGCATGGGCAACAAAATGTGTGATTACCCCCAGAAGGAAAGAGAGGGTCATCAACACTACCATATGGACATACAAAACCTTATGGGGAAACATGATAAGGTGTTTGGGCAAATCCCACCCGGAGTACCGCCATACAGGGGATTTGAGCATACCATTGAGCTTGAGGAAGGAGCCAAACCCGTTATTACAACCCCATACCGACATCCGAAGAGGTTCAAGGACGAAATTGAGAAGACCATCTAGAAGCTTTTGGAGATGGGACACATCAGACCCAACTCTATTCCTTCTGCTTCGTCCATAGTACTGGTGAAGAAAAAAGATGGAACCTTGAGAATGTGTATAGATTACCAGGCCCTGAACAAGAAGACCATTAAGAATCGATACCCGATTCCGAGTATTGACGAGTTACTTGATGAGCTACATGGGGTAGTCTACTTCTCAAAGATAGACCTCAGATCGGGATATCACCAGATCAAGGTGAGGGAGGAGGATGTGCACAAGACAACTTTTAGATGCCACTATGGACATTATGAGTTTCTAGTCATGCCCTTCGTCTTGACTAATGCTCCAACTACATTTCAGTCATGCATGAACCATATTTTCAACAAGCAACTGAGGAAGTTCTTACTGGTATTTTTTGATGGCCTGTTAATCTACAACAGGACGTAGGGGCACCATTTGCGTCATGTAGATGAAATACTCAACATCATGGGGGAGCAATCGCTCTATGCTAAGGAGATGAAGTGTGAGTTTGGCCTAACAAAGATTTTGTATTTGGGACACATCATTGGCGTGCAGGTTGTACAGGTCCATTAGGAGAAGATACATGCAATAATTGATTGGTCCACACCTAGATCGTTGACAGAGCTACGAAGCTTCTTGGGGTTATGCAGTTATTATTGGCGCTTCGTGAGAGGGTTTTCCTAGCTTGGTGCACCACTGACTGACCTCACGAAGAAGGGCGCATTCAGGTGGACAAAGGAGGCCCTCTTATCGCACAGTTTGTACTTGGAAGTAAAGGGAAAGGTAAAAGAAGGCAAATTGACGTAACTGGAAACTATCCTATCACTATCACCTCCATAGGACGTGTCTTTCTATTTAGGGTGGTAGGCCCAAGGGAGACGTCCCCGGTGACTTGGGGTTTTGAGAAGGCAAAGGGTAAAGGCTAAGGTATAGGTTTCCCTCTCACAAGTCACCACCGATCAGAAAGTTCGGCTAAACAACCAATAAAAGATAATAATAACCAGAGATGTACCCGCCCGGAACAAAACAACATGAAAACTATATTTGCAAGGTCACTTGCTGGTTAGTACTTCATATAATCAGAGACTTTCTCGATATAAGCAATTGACTAATGTATTGATGAAGTAAGCAAAGATGTATAAATGACAATAATCACAATACGATACTTCAACAATAAATGCTTCAAAATGAGCAAGAATAACTAATTATCAATATCATAACACCAACATTCATCAGAAGCAAGTATGCATTAATCCTTTCAATTGCTTTTAGAAGCAGTAAGTGTTGCAGAGTATGACTATAGCTTGAAAGAATAGTAACAACAGTAGGGTTAGCAAGTTAATCTAAACCAAGGTTAGGAAGGTGTTAGTAATTGCTCAAAGATTTGGATGTTTGTAGATTGTGATCAAAACACTCAAGCAAGAGGTCTTAGACTAGTGCATTCATAGGGAAAATGGAGTCAAAAGTAGCAACAAGAGTTGAAGGAACAATAAGATAATAGCAGGGCCAAAGACAAGAGGAATTTGATGATGAAGTGTTGGTAAGTCAAGGCTTCAACCATCAAACCCTAGGGGAAAACGACTTACTAAGGTGTAGGCAACCCTAGGCCTTAACACGTTTTCCTCCTTTAGCTCAATGACAAAGTAAAATCAGCTAGGATGAAGAGAAAGAGATAGGGTGTTGCAATGGCAAGGCCCTAGCAATGTCTCCAACAGAAAACAAAGGCTTCTTGGCATAATCTAGTAGGGAATTAAAATAAGGACACCAACATGTGCTTATTTCCTAGGGTTTATTCCAACAATTTTATAAACAAAATGCAAGTAAAACACTATAACCATTCAAATAATGGAATGATTGCATAAATTCACTTACATTTACCATGTATTCATCAAGCCAAACCCTAGTTATAAACCTTCCACCAAGAAAAATGCCAAAAATCACCAAAGAGAAGCCTCCTTCAACAAGTGCACCACAATTTCAGCCAAAACCCCCAATGAGGGCCGCAAATTTCAGACCTCACACAAGTGTGAGTGAAAGATGATGAATAGAAGAGAGTTCTAGCTCTCTTACTTATACAATAACAATGACCTTAATTAATTTTTAAGTCACAAAAGGCGGCCAAAAACATATAATAATACTGTTTTACATTAAATGTCATGATAAAACCCTAAATCAAGCATAAATGAAGATGTCATGGCCTTTCAGGGTGACGTTAGCCCCTTTTAGGGCAACGTTGGCCTCCTGGAGCAAAACGTTAGGCTTCCTTGGGCCTCCAGAAGCTGCCACACGTGCCACTTGGCACACAACTGCGTCCCAAAAACCTCCACAACTGCTGGATGACGTCATGAATGTCCTGGGTGACGTCATGGGCCTTCCAAGGCCAACATCCTGGTGGAAAGGGCACAACCCCCCTGGGTACAGGTCTGCTAGGCTACCTCTGGTGGAACGTCCTCCTCTTCTCTGGTGCAAAACCTCTGATCTATCTTTGCCCCTTGTTGGGGTCTCAACATCCATCTGATGGGATTTCAGCCCCATGGAGGTCCGAGCTAATCATCTCCCCATGTGTACCTATCCATAATGGTACTTGTCTGTCGGGTATGATCCTGCACATCAATAGATACGCCCTCCATAGGCTCATAAGTCACAGGGATCATACCAATGTCAATCACATCTAATCATCAATTTTATTAAACATGTGCATAAAACCCCTTTTACCCAGTCAAGTGCTCAAAGACATTATACTAATCTGCAAGCCAAGTTTGGAGGAAGTGACAGGCCGTCCTATTGGGCTAATGCTCACTGGATGTGGGGTGTTTCTGGGAGAAATCAAATCCAAGCCATGTGAGTGGATGAGGTGGTAAGGGATGTATGGACAAGGGGTGCAGTGATAGCAGGGAAATGCATGGCTTCCCTATGGGTACCTCTGTAGAGGGTGAGCCGCACCTGTCATGGATGCAAATGTTTCCAAGCCCATTCACCTTTTATCTTTATTCTTATCTTTTTCTTTCAAGAAGCTAGTCAGGGGACACTGCCCTTGCGTGGTGACCAGTAGTGACAATGCTATCCACAAGCATTTCATAGAAATGAGAAGTCTGGCTCGTGATGAAACCCCCTTTCTCTTGGCTATGCCACCAAGAGCCACTACCCTGGCGTGGTGACCAACTGCTGGTAGTGTCATACCGCTACATGCCCATGGACCTAATAGGCTGGCTCGTGATGAGACCCCCTATCGTCTAACTAGGTCTTGTTTTTTATTATTTTTTATGGGTCCCTCTGTTTCTTGCTAGGAATCCTTTTATTGCTTTCTCAGGGATCCCTGGGCGAAGCATCTCGAGGTTTCATTCTTTGGCTTCTTATCTTTTGCCAACTGCTTTTACCCTTTGGGCCTTTAGCCCCTTCTTCCCACAACGTAAGGTGCAACCCTTAAATATTTGGCCAACCCAATGCCCGGACTAGTGTAATGGGATGGATGAGCAGGAGAAAGATGGAAAGTGGTAAGTGTGGTGGGAGTGGACGATGGCTTCTCATGAACCCCCCCAGTGGAAACTCAAAACCTATGGGCACAAGCTTACTAGGGCATCTTGTCATTCCCCCCAGATATGGTCAAGTGGATAGGTATAAGATCCAAGCACCCGTTAGAAACATAAAGAATTGAATGCACATATTCAAAGGTTTTGAGGATTAGAGTGACACATGCCATGATACCCAGACTCATTACCTCATGGAGCAAGATCCACTTCTGCTATAGGACCAGACCGAGGTGATGGATGTTGTTGCTGTTGACAAGGTGGAGGCGCTGAACAAAAGAAAAGATGGGCCCTCCAGGGCCATGCTCAAGTTGATCTGGCTCTCGGTACTCCATGTCTAGGACTTGTGGGCCTCGAGACATAATCTCCTTAGTTATCCCTAAACTAGGGGATAATAGGCCCTGTTGTCGCCCTAATGCACACTTGCAAACGTGAGCTAAGTCCGGCTCACTTAGTGTGCCCTCGGAGACACAATTTCTAAGTCCCTGCCCACACTGTCACCTTGACAGGTACTTCTTCCGTCTAGGCTTACTCCTAGGGAAGCCAAGGGGGGTTGTCCCTAAGTTACTAAGTTAATTTTAATTACAATGTTCTAGGAGTTAGTTTCAATTGATTATAGGCCAAGGGGGAAAACTAGCCTATATGACAAGCAGCAATGCAAGTGCAATCTACTTCTAAATGAAAGGTAGCCCTTTTCCTAGGTCAACTAAAGACTAGTGCCTAATGTTGGGCTTATGGGGTCAACTATGTTTGAAGGTTGTTCGTTACAGCAAGTATTACAATTTAGATCAATGAACTACCCAAACCCCAAGATCAATTAAGTGTTAAAAGGTTTATACAAGATTCACAAATTACCAATATACATCAAACGAACAAATATACAAGATATACAAAAGATACAATGATTTCACACCCTAGGGCCAAGCATGCCCCAAGTGGCACTTACTCCACTTGGACTGCCTTCACTGGCATCTACCCACTCAAGCACTTAAGGATGAAATAAGTGATGCCTCCCCAAGTGGGATACTCAATCACTTATCTATCCACACCACAACAATGATAACTTGATTATTAGATGTTTAATGAAGCATAAACCAATATATCACATCACCATGAAAGAATAAACCAATAGTTGCAATAGAAAAGATATAACAATTTAGATGATCACAATATGTAGCCTATCAATACATCTACTCCCCAAACATGTACAAGTGTGATCTATGCAACTAGTGTTCTTATTAAACGTTTTGATTTCCCCACCCCCTAACTATGTGTGTGTCTCAACCTCTACTTCTGCCAAATAACTGCCCGGTGCTCAAGATACTGGGCTTTTACCCCCAGCCTAGCTTCCAAGGTCAGCCTGTCACTTCACCACAGCTAGAAGTAGTCAGAGAAGGGATCTCCCCAACGGAATCACGGGACGGTCCCCCGCCACTTCCCCCAAAGACTGTCCCTCTCGCCCGTTTTAGATGGCAAAATAAGTTGTTGAAGACCCCTAAAATGTTTCTAAGTGTTTTAGGGACCCTCGGGTGGGTTTTTAGGTGTGTTGGGTTCGTTTTAAATGAGTTTTAAGCACTTTTATTTTACTTATTTAGCGTATGGCCGTGAGTGAAAAGTGTCTTAAAACGAGTACTTGAAGTGTAAATAGATTGCAAGACTATACCACCATAAGCATGTGAAGATGAAACAATATTATAGCAATGAGCTTAAACCATCAAGTAAACATCATGTACGAGATACATCCATTAACCATAAAGCATGAGTGATACTTGGAAAGAAAGATAAAATCAACTTTAAGGTACTTTAAGTGTTTAAACTCGTGAACATGAAAGGGGTATAGATTACTTGCAAATGAAATTAAAATGTGTGATAGCTTAGAAGATTAATGAAACTATAAGCAATATACTAAACCATCCACATGTACACCATGAGCATTTGGAAGATATATGAGTTCAATACATCTAGACTAACATCACATAAAGATTGCTTGTAAGATAAAGAAAATTCTAAACCATTAGCCAATGTGTGTGAGATGTTAGCAACTTAACAAAAGATTAAACCTTCAAGAGCATAAGATGATTAAACCATAGGTGTATTGAACAATTAGCAAGTAGTTTTAGGGTTAGTTAGGTTATGAAAGCTTAAACAACAATTAGATCTAATTCATTAGCACGTGTATTAAGCATTCGAAACATAGATTAGGCTAGCTATCATGCATTCAAAATGTTTTATCAAAAGTAAAGTGTAAGCAAGTGAAAGGTAGGCTAACCACTAACCAATTGTCTGTTGTGTGTGTGCAGCAAAAGATACCAGCAGAACTGTGAGGTGTGAAGGCTGTCCACAACAGCAACCAAAGGGTGATGAGGCCGTGAGCTAGGTGCTAGGCCGTGAGCATGCAACAGCCACAAGGGCCGTGGGCTAGGGTAGGGCCGTGGGCAAATAGCCCAGCCAAACCGTGAGCAAGAGGGTGCCAAAGGGCACTAGGCCGTATGCCTAAGAAGGCTGGGCCGTGGGCTAAGGGAGATGCCTCGAAGAGGGCTTCAAACCAAGAGCTTAGTTTTAGATTAGGAAAAATTAGAAGTCCTAAGCAATGCCACTTAAAACTTATGCTAAGTCACGAAAAATGAAAACTTATAATGATTATACAACTTAGCAAGAAAACTAAATCATCATGTGCATCTAGGATAGACTAGGTAGCTCTCCAAAGTAATAGATCTGAAACATGTGAGACAAAAGAGACTATCTAATCATAAACCATGAAAGAATAGAGCATATGAAGTATTAAAGGGAAAGCTTGCAAATGAACAACTATCTAGGATATTAGCAAAGCATTAGATTGATTCTAAATAAAGAATGAAAGAATGAAAGAATAACTAGATCTAGGTTATGCTACTTCTAGGGCCCAAAAACTACTTACAAACTTCAGAAAACTATGGAGGAGTAAGAGAGAAAGGGAGAGATGTTACCCAAGCTTGAGAAAGGTAAGCCTAGAAGCCTCCCGGGTGCTTTATACAGCAAATACTTCCAAGATATGACGCTCCCCTGTTATATCAGCAAGCAAAACCTTGCTGATAATGCTGCAAAACACCAAGAAAAGTGAAGGGAAATTTCTGTGTAAACACAGAAATTTTCCAGCCAACAAATATGATTGAAAATATATGATTTTGACCTATCAAGCACTACTATATGAGCTGAAAAACAAACTGAGATGGATGAGTAAAAGAATATGGCAAAGAGAAGAAGATTTGGAGTTTTTATGAGCTTCAAGAGATGGCTTCTCCACAAGCACAACCCAAGTGAAACCCTTGATGATGACCTGCAAAAGCTTAGTGCAAACAAGAGTATGGCATAGATAGTTATCCTTGATAAGCAATAAGAGGAGATAAACTACAATTCTAAGCTATATCAAAGATGAACATAAACTAGCAAGGGATAACATTAAACTAGTTTACTCAAGCAACATAAGTTGTACCCAAGATCTACAAACCATAAACCAATCTACACAAAGTAAAACAATATCACCTCATATGCTTGGAATGTAAAGCAACAAGAAATCTACACACCAATGATCCTCCAAAGCTTTTCCTTCATTACCAAAATATTGGAGAGTTGTTGTAGCCACTAGTTTGCTACAAGGCTTCCAAGAGCAATGAATGGATGGCAAGATGGCTAGAGCAAGAAGAGAGAATGATGAAAAATTTCAGCAGAATAGTGTTAGCACAAGAAAGGTTGAGAAATGAGGAGGCTAGGGG
>CBVK0102015394.1:0-21698 GCA_900067695.1 Picea abies | reverse complement strand
CTGGGCACGGGCATCCGCTTGCTGTCCTTATACTGCACGCGGGCATTCGTGGGCTAACCCAAAACAGCCCGCGGGTACCTAACAAAGCAAAAAATCAGGAAAGTTTACGCCGGGACACAAGGCTTTTTGTCAGTTAACTGGAACTCTGAGCCATGCATGGCCGAGAGTTCGCCAAAAACCCTAGCTCCTTCTAGCCTATAAAAGGAGGGGTAGGGGTACTATTCAAGAGGAGGAAAATCATAGCAAAGAAACTCTGCCAAATTGCCAAGCCAGTTCTGTCCCAACCCTTTAGCATTGCCTCAAGCTTTAAGAGAAATACATGCAGCAGCAGTTGGAGGACAGAAAGAAGAGGAAGAGCCCAGGATCAGGATCGAGGAACGGTGGCCGATCTCAGAAATCATTATCAGTAGCATGCATGCACAGTTTTTCTTGATTGCAGGAAGCTTTGTGGAAGGAGCAGCAACAGCAAGGAGATAACAACTCAACGGAGGATCTACTTCAACCGTCGGAAAAAGGTTGGTTTATTCTTCCCGTGTTTGCCTGAGAAAAGGGGTTGAGATTTTGGGTAGAAGGTAAAAATTTAAATCTTAAGGGTCATGATCTGCGAATAAGTTTAGAGCCCTAGCTTATTAGTCCATAGGGTAGAATACCCCACAACAATATTCTCATGAGTTGCTGAATTGTTAGCCTGATTAGTTTTGATGGTTGCACGTTTTGCAGAATTAACAACAACTCGTTCAGGATAGACCAGTGAAAAGTCCATAGGAATGGAAGAGGCACAGGGGAATTACAGTCATCCAGAGAAGAGTAGAGGGATGGATTTCCATTTGGGCATGGAAGGAACAAACTCCAATGGACATGGAGAAGAAAGGAATGAAGATATGAATATGGTTGAGACCATTAAAAATTTGCAGAAGGATGTCCAAAGCCATAAAGCTGATAATGAAAGGCTTATGAAAGCCAAAGAGTAGCAGGATGACTTCAACATGAAACTATTGGAAGGTTTGGACAGAAAAGAGAAGAAATTGGTTAAGGAGGGTGACTCAAGTAGATCTGAGAGTCACAAATCTTCAGAGGAGAAAGGAAAAGTAAAAAGTGCTAGTAGACATCACCATCATCTCCAAAGGCATTCCCATAATAGAGCACGCAACAAATCAAGTCTATCCCCTGTCAGAAGGTATAAGACATATGGGGTGGATGAGCTGCGAGGAGAAAAGAACAAAATCAAACCTCCTACATTTGATGGTGAGCACAAGAAGGATGAAGATTTCAAAACATGGTTGCTAGGCATGAGAAAGTATTTTCAATTGCATAATTATTCTTCTCATGCTAAAGGTAGAATCGCTATCTATCAACTCAAAGGAAAGGCCTCCATGTGGTGGGATCAATGTGTGCAGGTACAACACATTGTAGAGAAAAGCGTTACTTGGTGGGAATTCAAGAAGTATTTTGAGAAGAAGTACTTGACTAAGAGATACTATGACAAGAAAATGAAAGAGTTATTTGAACTCAATCTTGGAAGTACGACCATAGATGAATATGAGAGAAGGTTTTTGGAACTGTTGAAGTATGTATCTTTCATTAAGGATGAGATAGTCAAGATTAAACTATATTTAAATGGATTGCCAATGTTCATCGGTGAAAAAATATAGTATGATGATCCCAAGACATTAGAAGAGACCATAAGGAGAGCTAAATGTTTATATGACCAGCTAAAAGCAAGGCCAACTTTCCAAAATGCTTGGGAAGACAATAAGAAATTCAAGATGAATCAGAGGAAGAAGGGAGCTAAGCCACCATTATTCAGAAATAATCCACAATGGTAGCAAACACATAAGGAAACCAGAGTGATTGACACAGGGATTCAAGGGCCAAAACAACCACCTATGCAATGTTGGGGTTGTAAAGGAGACCAGAGTTTCATAGATTATCCTCACAAAGGTGAAAAAGGTAGGGTTGTTCACAATGTACAACGAGCTGAGACAGTAGAGGACATGGGCATAAATGTGCCAAGGATTTATGCAGCCCTGGACAACAAGCAAGCAGAGTATCAGTCCCACATGAGGTGGAAGGTATGATCAACAACCAACCCTTGCTATTTTAATTGATTCAGGAGCTAGTCATAGTTATATAGACCCTAAGATGGTGGAAAGTTTGCAATTGCCAAGAAGAAAGCATGGGAAATCCTAGTTGTTGCAACTGGCTATAGGAGCCAGAAGAAAAGTTAATGAGATGGTTAAGTCCTGCCTCATGGACATGAATGGACTGAATACCAAGGAAGATTTGAACATCTTACCTTTAGGTTCCTATGAATGTTTAATTGGGATGGATTGGTTGGACCCACATCATGCTCTATTGGATTGTCATAACAAAGCATTCACTTTCTTGGATGAAGAAGGGAACCAAAGGAGAGTGCATGGAATTTCTAGGGAAGTAACCGTTAGAGAAATTTTAGCATTGCAGTTGAAGAAATGTTATAGAAGAGGATGTCAAATTTTTGCAGCTCATATGGAGGAGACACCTAAAGACAAGGTGCCAAATTTGGAGGATTATGTAGTCCTGAAAGAGTTTGAAGATGTATTCAAGGAAGTACCAGGACTACCCCCAAAGAGAGACATTGATTTATCTATAGATTTGATGCCTGGAGCAGTGCCAATATCAAAGACTCCTTACAAAATGAGTACACCAGAATTGAAGGAGTTGCAAATGTAGCTTGAAGAACTTCTGAAAAAGGGATATATACGCCCAAGTGTATCACCTTGGGGTTCCCCAGTCTTGTTTGTGAAAAATAAAGATGGAACGTTGAGATTGTGCATTTACTTCAGACAGTTGAATAAAGTGACTGTTAAGAATAAGTATCCTCTACCAAGGATTGATGACCTCTTTGATCAATTGAAGGATGCAAGGATATTTTGAAAGATAGATCTCAGATCAGGATACCATCACGTAAGAATTAAAGAAGAATATATTATCAATACCACCTTCAGGACAAGGTATGGTCATTATGAGTTCATAGCGGTACCATTTAGGTTGTCAAATGCACCAGCTATTTTCTTATGCTTAATGAATGGTGTTTTCCGAGAGTATTTGGACAAGTTTGTCATTGTATTTTTGGATGAAATTCTTATATATTCCAAGTCAGAGGAAGAGAATGAAGATCATTTGAGGATGGTTTTTCAAGTATTAAGAGAACATCAGTTGTATGCCAAATTGAGCAAGTGCTCATTTTATCAGAAACAAATTCATTATTTGGGGCATATCATCTCAGAAGAAGGGATAGAAATGGACCCTAAGAAGGTAGAAGCCATTAGAGAATGGTCAGAACCAAAGAATGTGACAGAGGTAAGATCTTTCATGGGCCTTGCAGGTTACTACAGAAGATTCATTGGAGGATTCTCAAAGGTATCACACCCAATCACTTCCTTGCAAAGAAAGGGTATGAAGTTTCAGTGGACGTCGGACTGTGAAAGGAGTTTCCAACATTTGAAACAATTATTGACAAGTTCTCCAATACTAAGGATTGTAGACCCAAATGAAGATTTCATTGTATGCACATATGCATGTAATGAAGGACTTGGTGGAGTCCACAATCAAAATGGATTCTTGATATGTTATGAATCAAGGAAGTTGAAAGAGAATGAAAGAAACTATGCCACTCATGATTTGGAGTTGGTAGACATAGTACATGCCCTGAGTAAATGGAAACACTACCTCATGGGAAAGAGGTTTGAGATAAGAACAGACCACAATGGTCTGCAATATTTATTTGATCAGCCAAATCTAAATGCTAGGCAAAGTAGATGGTTAGAATTTCTAAGAGAATACAAATTTTATATAAAGCATATCAAAGGGAAAGAAAATAAAGTGGTTGATGCACTCAGCAGGAGGGTGCATGAACTACATGCTACAACCATCAGCATGTATCAGACTCATGTTAAAAGAAAAATTCTGGAGGCTACAAATACAGATATGCAGTACAGAGAATTGGTAGAAATGCTACAACAGGGTAAGATACTTTGGAAGATGGATATTTATAAGTTGGGAGTAGATGGAATACTGTTGCACAAGAAAAAAAAATTCGTACCAAATGTCCAGGGATTGAAACATATAATTTTTCATGACATGCATAATGTTCCTTATGCAGGGCACCCTGGATATCAGAAAATCATAGCAATGGTCAAGAGACAATACTTTTGGCCAGGTATGAAGAGAGCGATAGAAGAATACATCGCAAGATGTATGGAATGCTAGAAAGTTAAAGAAGAACATAGGCACCGAACAAGATTGCTACAACCTTTGACCATTCTTGAATGGAAGTGGGAAGTGGTGACAATGGATTTTATGATGGGATTTCCTAGAATAGGAAAGATGCATGATTTGATTATGGTGGTGGTGGACAAGCTTACAAAAGCTGCCCATTTTATTCCACTAAAAACTACTCACAAGGCAGCAGATGTCGCTTATATTTTCATGAAGGAAGTGACACGATTGCACGGAATTCCTAAAATGATTGTGTCTGACAGAGACCCGAAATTCACCTCGAATTTCTGGAAAGGATTGTTCAAAGGATTCGTAATGAATCTGAACTTTAGTACAACTTATCATCCTGAGTCTGATGGACAGACAGAAAGAGTGAATAGGGTGATAGAATATATGTTGAGAATGTATGTGATGGAGAAACCATCAAAATGGGAAGACTACCTACACTTGCTAGAATTAGCTTACAATAATGGGTATTAGGCATCAATGAAGATGAGACCATTTGAATCACTTTACAATAGAAGGTGCAATACTCCAGCAAGCTGGGATAACCCAGCTCATAGAACAGTAGTCGGGCCAGAGTTGCTCAAGGAGATGGAGGACCAAATGTTAAAAATTAAGAAGAATTTGAAAGTTGCCCAAGACAGAAAGAAAAGTTGTGCTGATAAAAACAGAATCCACAGAGAATTCAAAGTGGGTGATCATGTTTTCCTAAAAGTGAAAGCTAACAGGAGTTCCCTAAAGCTGGGAAGTTGTGCCAAGTTAGAAGCCAGATTTTGTGGACCATTTGAAATCCTAGAGATGATTGGTCCAATTGCTTATATGATTGCATTGCCTCCATCTATGTCTGTTCATAATGTCTTCCATGTATCATTGCTAAAGAAATATATACCCGATGTTAATCATGTTATTGATTGGAATGTGATTCAGGTGGAGCAAGAAGGCTCTTTTCAAGTGCATACGTTGCACATTTTGGACCAAAAATTCAAACAGCTCCGGAACTGAGCCATAGGGATTGTAAAGGTTCAATGGACCTGGTATGGCCTTGAGGATGCTACTTGGGAGAATGAAGATGCAATGCAGACATAATACCCGCATATTTTTGAAGATTTTTGAAAACTCTGATATATATGGGTGTATGATGCACTGAGGACAATGCATAAATAAGGGGAGGGGATTGTAATATCCCTCGACTGAACCCAATTGTAAATTTAACATAAATATACTTAAGTTGGTGAGTTGTTTTGACCTCATTTGATAATGCACATCATGTGGCATAGTGCACGAATGAACTCCGTAGTAAAATGATGTAATATGCACATCGCAAGATACTGCATGCAGTAACTAAAGTGTGTGCAACCTTGAGGACAACGGATACCGCACGCAGTAACTAAAGTGCGCGCAACCTTGAGGACAACGGATATCGTGCATAGTAACTAATGTGCACGCAATATTAAGGTCAACAAACCTTTATGTATATGATATGCATTATAGGCTGGTGAGCTAGTATTATAAGTCAGAATGCTTATGTTTTGGTATTAGGTTGGAATGCCTAGATGTCAAAGGACACTGTGCCTACTTTGTACATGAATCATGATTAATATAAAATACATCACTACACGTAGACCAACCACGATAAAAGAGATGGGGGAATGAACTTCGCCAGCTAGGGAAAGGGAGGGCCAAAAGTCAAGGGAATATTATATTAATATTTCCTAAAACATAAAGTATGGATAATTGTTTTATCCTAATTTATAAAGTTGGGGACAAGTGGACAAAAGTAACTTTCGATATGACAAGTCTCAAGTTCGGGACATGCATTCATATCATGGGGGAACTTAGCTCATTGTGGGATTTTCTCACGGATACCTTATGAACGGGGGGGGGACAACCATCATTCTCACCATCGCTTTTCACAAAGAGTTCACAGTGATTCTGAAACACACTCAGTTATCCAGTCAATGACTCCATGACCATTTCACTCATACATTCTGTTATCCTTGAGATATCCATTTCACCTTTCTGAAGCTTGTTTCTACACCCTTTTTGGTTGGCGTACCTAGTTAGCTTGGAGTGGGATTGAAGAAGTGGGTTGTCAGGCCCGTGAGCAGTTCTTTGAGTGAGAGAATTGTTGGGGATTGATTTCTGAAGGTGCTAAACTGCAGCTACAATGCTCTGAGACTTCTGGTCCGTCCTGTTGCTGAATCCCTGGAAGGTAAGTGGGGTAGCCGAGGGACTGTTGAGTAGAGAAGGGGCACACTTCCTTGGGTGGGACAGGAATGCAGGGAATGAGAGGTTGTAGGTTGTTAGTTGAGTGAGCACCTGAGACAGAGTCTTTCCTGTTGTTCATGAGCCTCAGCTTGGATAGGAATCCCTTTACCCTGGGTGGAGTTCGGTCCCAACTCGGGGGTGACTCACTGTTGAGAGTGATGAACAATGTAGTCTATGGCTGGGAGGTTTGTGGATGGTCTGTAAGCAGTTGGTGACAGTATTTTTAAGATAAGTACCAATTGTATGATATATTGATATGTTGTTTTGTTATTTACATGCCTATGTTACGATTTTATCATATATGTGATTATGATTGCTTGTCTTCTTATGGGTAATTTGTTGTAAATGATGCATATCGGTAGTTACTATTATTTCAATATAAAAGTCGTATGTTACAAAAAATAATTGTTTGTTTATGTCTATATGTAAATCTTCCGCGAGCGTGATGTGTGTATATGTTTTAGTTGCATGTAGTCTAAAGAGTAAAATTAGGTGGCATTGCTTAGATGACTACTGGGTATGCTACTGTATGTTCCATAGTATGGGAATGAAAGTGTTCCCTAGAGTAGCAAGGCTCAGCCTGATGGCTGGGAATGTTACCGACTGGTGTCAGAGCATGAGTAGTTTCTCTAGAGTGGCGTACCCCGGCCTCGGGTTGGCCGGGGGGATCGTTACATTGGCCGTGTGGAGTTTTATATAGGATAGGTCGAGGGGGATCAACATTTAATCAAACTTAAATACAAATATTCCCGTCAACTATAATAATTTGCTTGGCATCCTGGTTGGTTCGAGCATTTGGTTAAGTTGTTGGTATAGTTTTCATAGGTCACGGGTTTGATTCCCTTCAACCCAACAAATTTTTGATACCCAAGAAAAATTGGAAAAATATGTAGTGCCACATGGCACTATATCATTGGTCCATGTGTCATGTTCCCATTGGCCCTTTTTTGCACAGTCAACACCATATCAACGCACGGTCAATGCCATGTCAACGCACAATCAACATGCATGCGTAAACTTCTACCTCAACATCCAGACAACGTTGTAAAACCAAGTCATTTGTCCAGTCACTTGCTACCTGTCTGCCACATTAGCTATCCATACTACCATCTATCACCTACCATGTCAACATCATACTGCCACCTGTAATTCGTACTTCCCACATGTCATCCTTGTAGTGATGCCACGTTTCATCCATACAATCCACATCATCCTTTTTTACTGATGCGTGCCATCCTTTTAGTAATGCCGCGTGGCATCCGTACATTGTTTGTATAATCCATGTGTCTCCTTATGGTGCTGCCACATTTCCATATGTGATGTTTTCGCTTCATCTAACCGTACGTGTTCGTACTGCCACGTGACAACCTATCCTTTGAAAATTTTCCCTATTTTTTTCATACTTAAAAATGCCATAACTTCCTCATACGACGTTTGTTTGAGGTTGTTCAAATTGCGTTGGAAGGATCTCATCAAGATATTTGAAATGAATTAATTTTCATTAGCATTTGAGTTTACAAATTTTGAGCTTTATGGATCCTCCTAGATCATACACTTCTATAGGTTGTGCAAACTAAGGGGAAAGAGAGATTGTTGGTTGGAATTTCTACGATAATTATAAATTGTAAAATCATTATGTGTGGTTTTGGGCTGAAGTTCCTATGTATGTATGGTTTCTGGGTTGGAGTGCCTATGTATTTATGTTTGGATTGGAATTCCTTTGTTATATTAGTCTAGAGAGCCTATATGTCTATTAAAGGTTAGGGAGCCTAACATTGTGATATGTATGTACAGTTGTATGGTGTTGTGCAATTGGGATAATGCAAAAAAAAGGGGAAGGGGATGTAACATCATGTTGGCCCTTGACCAAGTTTTGAGGATCCTTGGTCATGTTTGACCTAATTTTGGGACTTTGACAGGCTGTCGAGGGCAGAGCGCAAGTCGAAGTGGAGATCACTGGATCTCGGCCCCTTGTTTAGGGATTTTTGGGTTTTTGGATATGTAATGGGTATGGGGATGTTGACCCATGGGATTACCCATGTTTAGGCCCATTTTGTAATGTATAAATAGAAATCTAGCCGATGTGAGTAGGGGGGTGTATGTGATGCTGAGCGTAAGAGGAGACGATATAGGAAAGTGTGCAATGTTAAGTGCTAAGTGCAAGTAATAGTTGTAAATGATTTGTGCATACCATTTCATGCTTGCAAGGATAAGTGAAAGTGACTATAAGAGACTGTGTAAAGGTTTTGTGCTATAACCTAGCTCGAGGAAGGAGGATCTGGCAAAGTGCACACAGATCTCCTGTCCTATGCGGAGTAGGCTTTTGTAGCTCTGTGCATGTAGATGATTGGCAGAAGACAATAAAAAAGAAGAAGAGTTGGTGGATGTAGCCCTAGGCTGGGGTTGAACCACATATGTCCTATGTTTCTATGTTTTGTGTGATGTATTGATGTGTTTATGTGTTTACTTGCTTAAGTGCTTTGAAATAGATGAATGATATATAGATTTGTTGATGCTTTGTGCTTAATAATATAGATGAATTCTAGATATAACCTATGTGAATGTGCTTAGTGCTTGAATATACTAGATCTGGGTGAATACATTGATGCTCTGTAATTAGGGTTTTATCTGCGAAGAAGATGTTGATTAAATAGAGATAAACTATAGCTACTAAATTCTCTGCTAAGGTGTTGTAATCACAGATCGGTGTTCCAGCTAAGGTTGCCGACATCTGAGTCCTGCAACTGCCCCTACCTCTAACTTGGGTGAGACTTCATCTGCTTTGCAGGTGTTGCCGAAAGGGCCGATAATTAGCATTTTTTTGGTGCGCTCTTGAGCGTTGAACCCTAGGTCTTCCCTTGTGCCAAAAAATGGTTCTGATGCCAGGACCTGAAACTATGATTGTTGGGAACTAAAGAAAAGAAATATTTGTGCATAGATCTGTTGCTTTAGTGCACAGTAGTCAACTTGACTTGTGAAGCTTTGTGCTAAGAAGAAAAGTCAGATCTGAAGAAAAGAGGTAAGATATGAAGGCTTTGTGCTTTGATAAAGGTAAGAACAGTGAAAAGTTTTGAATGAAAAAGGAAAGATAAGTGGAAATTTTTGTTTCAAAGTATGGATTTAGGTATGTTTGATAAATTTTGTCCCAGCTTGAAAAGTAGGGAATAGCTAGATGAGAGAAGGTTTGAGATGAGTATATTTGATAGAAATAAGGAAAGATATGTTATTCCTATGCATAGAAAAAATGTTTGGACTAACAAATGGATTCAGGATCCTAGAAATAATTTTTTGCAGGATAGTTACTGTGACCCTAGTGCGTAGTACAGGAAAGGTTGGGGATAGTTCAAGAGAAAGAGAGGATTAACTCTTTGTTATAGTTGCAGAAGACCAGGACATCTTGCCAAGGAATGCCCTGGTAAAACACCTAGTTGTCTTGGTTGTCAAGCTATGGATCATGAAGTATTGGATTTCCCTAGAATGATTGATAAGCTTGAAAGAATGAATATGAGACAAGAAAACCATGAGAAAGGTCAAGAAACTGAAACCATGATAGAACCCAAGAAAGAATCAAAGACTATATTACTGCAAATGAAAGAAACCCTGAATGATCACCGAAATATCAAGTTGTCAGAGATATTCAAAGAAAAATAGTACATAGAAATAAGAATAGGAGACTTCGACATTGATTATGTTTTGGATGAGGACACACAGGTGAATATCATGACATAAAGAATTTGGGAAATTTTGGGAAAGTCTGCTATGATTCCTTCATTAGGAGGAATAGGATTATTTAGAGGAAAACTCATAACCCTATGTGGAAGACTTACCCAGACATCTATGAGTGCTCATGGAACTTCGACAGAGGAATAGTTTGAGGTTGTTAAATTCATTGAGAACAATGCCCCATTTTCTATGTTATTAGGAAAAACCTGGATTGAGAGAAATCAGACTAGAAGAAAGGAAGAGGAAGCCCTAGAACATAAGAAGAAAGAACTAAGAGACTTCATGACAAAGAGGATAGCACACTTGATTGAAGAACAGGAGAACAAATCAAAGTTGTTCATAACCAGAAACCTAGATGTCGAAGTTGAAAGAACACAAGAAGACTCACAGAAGAATGGAGCACCTGCCCCAGACATAGATGAAGTATTTCCCTTAAACCCTACGAAAGAATCTCAATAGAACGAAGTTACTATGCCAAGAGGAGATTAGAATCAGAATGGGAAGAGGAACCCAGTAATGCATATCACAAGGAAAAAGCCTAGAAATCTCAATAAGAAGAAAGTGAAGATAGAAAAGTTGTAGAATATTCCAGGAGGGACTTGTTGATGGGAAAAATGACCATCCTTCAATTGGAAGAATGAGTCCGGTCCAGGGTTGTCTAAATAACCCAAGCCGTTTGGTATGACTCGCTCTGATGGGTTTAATGGCTCCGTTGGCCAATCGAAAATTCCTAAAAGAAACAAATAAAAGAAAAAGAGCAAACTAACAAATAACTACTNNNATATATGTACATATGTATCTATATAACTATTTTAAATAATATTTACACAACAAATTTGTTTATCTAATTTATGTGCATGATATACAAGTTGCAAGTTTTAATCTAAACTCACGAAAATCTATGAAAAGATGGTTTCTTTAACAAAAGCAGATAAAGAAAGCACATAAACTATTTTTTGTTTTTTCTTTATTTATCTAAGATTAAATAGAAAAATATACTATGAAATGGGAGTATGCAGACAGTCAAATCCAGACCACATATAATATTTTTGAAGACAAACAAATGATAAAAAGAAATAAACTAACCTATTAATGATTTAATTGGCATGCATCCAACATCTGTATGATTATAGAATGTCCAACTAGCCTGTCCAAGAGATAAACCTGCAGTGAACCTTGAAATTGTTCAGAATAAATGCAAAACAATATATTGACTGTTGGATTTTGATGACAGAATGATAAGATGCAAATAATCACTGTGATATTTATGATCGTAAGAAATTACATTTAAGATAAATCTAACTGTAACAACATGCTTTTAATCATTCAACAAAATTAAAGAAAAATCTTATCATTTGAACGAATGATCACTATTTCCAATATCTGAAGCATCAAAATGTGGACGACATTTTAAAGAAATTATCCTGACAACATAATAATTTGTGAAGACAAAATCTATCAGCAACTATCAAATTATCAGGATAAACAAACCATAAACGAAAACAACATTTACAGAGAGCTAAAGCAGAAATGTAAATATATGTTCCGTCCAAATTTGTGAATACGTTGTCCACCTTCAACCCCAGGCCAACATGTCTTGATTACAAAAAATAAGATTTTTTAAAGGGTTCATAGAGCTATATGTCTTATCTTATGAGATAAGATACAATCATCTATTGATTACAAAAATAGAGGGGGAATATAACCACCCCAAATCACACTAAACCTCTAAAAGCTAAAAAGAGTTTGTTCCTGTTTATACAAAAATGAACCATGGATATGGCTAATAAGCCCAAAAATTTTCCAGAGCGTTTAGTCATCATAAACTCCTAGATATCCTGAAATGAAAAGATAAAATAAAGAAATTCAGATATACATTTAACCAATATTTTCCAAATTTTGAATAAGAATAGACTAGCTACAGAATCTGTTGATTCTGTAGCTAGTCTTATTTTAGACACAGAATCTAATTTATTCAATGAACAAAAATATAATACTATTTTAAGATAAAAAGGAATCTTTACCTTTAACTAGAAAATCAAATCGATTCACATGATCTTAGAATTGATCACTGATGTTGCACTCTCGACATTTTTTACTATGACGTTCCCTGTTGTTTTCAAGCATTTTCCTTGTCTCTGAACAATAGAATTGAGCCTATGATTATCATTTGTTAGGGGGTCGACCTGATTAGTAAGGGTTTTGATATGTCATTGTAAAATGGGTATGTCTGTGTAATACTTGTCAATCCAGAACAAACAAGTTTCACATTGTGAATCTGTAACGGTTGTTTGAGAATACCCATGGTTGTGTACCAAAACGTCTCCACTGTGGCACTTAATACCTGGAAACCCTTGACTATGCTTCAAATAGGGTGGCAAATTATCCACGAAATTGTAAGCTTGGTCGAGATCTGTTTTGAAGGAAGGAGGGTCTTCTTCGGCCAAAAATCTATCAATCTCAGAATCTGAGCTCTCATGGATCTCGATCATCTTGATCGAACTCACATGAGGGTTTGATTTATTTCATAGCTTCCTTGAGATCAAACTACCTGCCCTTTTATTTTTTAAACCAAAATTGATATCACCTTTGGATGGCTTTCCCATAGGTCTGTTTGCATTCTTAGCAGAGGTGTTAGGGTGTGCATGTTGTTCATGAGTCTTCTCAACAACTTTTGGGTCAGGTATAGGCTTACTATGGGTGGCCATAACATAGGTCTGTGTAGATGAAGGGACCACTTTGGGAGAGACTATGGTTTCCTCTATCACAGGTTTGGCAACCTCTACAGCATTGGATTTAGTGAAACCATTTCAGGTTAGGATGGCGTCCCCGTCATCATTTTGTAACTTCAATTGATGTGTTAAAAATATCTTTATCAAGCCATCGTGGAATAGGATTGAATCCAAATGTTGTTTCTTATACCTCTTTTCCATTTTATATAGGCTTCTCCAGAAGTAATAAGGCATATTTAATGGAAAATTGATGAAATTCATGAGCAAACGTATGTGATATAGAAAAACAAAACCAAAACGGCCTTCACACGTCATGAATTGTTTCAAAACTACTAGCAAACCATGCCATTGGGTTTTCAACAGGGACACTGGCATACCTTTATCACAGCAACTGATTTTTCGAGATATGAAGAAAAGGCTCCACGGAACCTCCTCGACCTTGGAATTTTTGAACCATTTATGCCCGCTCACAGGATGACCTATTGCTTGACCTAAAAACTCCTCTGTGACTTCGACCTAAATGTCCCCAACCTTGGCTCAACATCCGTCAAAATAAAGGGTGAATTCTTGAGCAGTTTGCAAGTTAAAACCCTGGAATATCTCAAGGAAAACAATTCAGCATAGACCCTCAAGATCCTCCCTTGCATCATTGCACAGGAGAAGGGTCTGAGAGCCATTGGGTTCAATCCTAATAAGCGGGGCCATGGGGATTCGATAAGCAGTCAATGAAACACAGTGAGTATGGAAGGCTTCTCGAAGAAGACCAGAGCTATAATTCAGACCCGAAACTCATCAATAGCCTATGGCGTATGAAAAAAAGTTCCTCAACGAAAAGATAGGCATTTTGTGAAATGAATACGAGGACTACATGAAAAACTTGAGACTAAGCTTCGAAATGATGGGCTTACTGTCGTCGGATTGCCACCTCTCACATGGTATAGGCGATGACCAGGTGCATTTAAATTCCAAAATCATTGCGCAACAAGGGGTGTTTGGCTTCTAAAGTTCAGGAGAGGGAAAGTTTTATAAACCAAAAAGTAGTGACAAGGAAACGCATGACCAAGAGCCACACAATAAATATATCAATGTTTAAATTAAATGGACCTTTGTTGATTCAAATAACAATCCATAAGCATGCTTCACATTCGAGGAGTCAAAAAAAAAGAAAATGAGCTTCATAGCAGAGAACAAAAACTTTATTAACAAAAACTATGGAGCCATTTGCCTTTCATAGACTTTTAAATAAAGCGGTAATACAGTCATAGGTTTTAATGCTTCATTTTCTTGCTTTCAGTCATGAACGAAGCATGAAAACAAAAACACTAGGAATAACTAAAAACTCACATTTGTATTTTCAAAAATTGCTTATGAAGAACAAAAAATGTCCGACCCCAGTTAAGCAACTACATAGATTATTATTTAATACTTTAAAAATTTGAAAATATGTTGGGCCGCCAACAATGGAAACTTGCTAGGAGAAGCATTTATCTCTACATCACTAACGAGTTCAGGTTAGAAATGTTTGAATGATTTCAAATCAAAGAAAAACTGAAATAAATTTGAGCATCTTTAATAATCATGACGTGGTCTATCTTAAGATATCTTTCGTTTAAAAAAACTATGAAATCTGGTGACAAACTTCACAAATGAAAGCCACGATGTTTAAGTTAATGGCTCTAATGATGTTGATAGGGATACTACTGCCAGTAGGCATCCATAGCCTCGACATGGATTTCAATTAACCCACTATGACGTCTATATCCTGTCCAAGAAATTTCAAATTAGAATGAAGGATGCTTATGACCAAAATCAAAATTTATACCTGAGAATTATCTTTAACCTGGCATTGCTTCACTACCAATGGGCCTGTTTAGTACCCCGACAAAGTTGTCTTGGCATCATGCATGCATTTACCCACTACCAGCAGACCTTTTCAGTGTCCTGGAAGGTTTACAAACACTTCCCACAACTCTTGAGAAATTATTCACAATCTGATATAATTTAAAAAACATTCAGCAGACTGGGGTGATGTTGAAAATTCCAGTTTTTACAAAACCTAATATTTTCCAGGCCTTTAATTTTTTCTTGCTAACCTTCATCATGATCTGAAAATAGTTCATTAATAAAAATAATTTTCAAGGACAGGGAGTCATCATTGAGCTGATTTTATTAAGAGCAGGGACAATGTAAAGAGCTTTTAAAGATAGTCGTGTCTACTCTCAAACACAAATTGAAACCGAGAAATCAATTCTCAAACAAAATATCATCTTTAAATAGTCTACGTTTTTAGAAAAACACAACAATTGATGCTCTGATAGCCCTTCACAGTTGTTTTGAGATGAATCATTTTGTTCTCCTCTTCTGAACTAAACTGTAATACATGCATGTTTGACTCAAAAAGACCAATAAACAAAAAATAAAAACAATCCGAAAAAGAAAACGAAAAGCAAAAGAAGACAAAACAGGAAAATATGTACAAAAGGTTTATCTGAGATTTGTCAGGTGAAATACCTTTTGAGAGCTTGGCCATTCACCGAGAAGGTGTCTGGATGTCCCTCTAAATTCTGTAGGTGGAAAGAACTGGGACCTAGTTTTTCAGCGATTAAGAACAATCCCAACCACAGGTTTTGGAACTTAGTATGTTCGCCTTTCCCCTCATGAGGTTTATCCCACTTGAGGACAAGATCACCTACTTCAAAATTCCTGTCTGAGGTAGAACTCGAATCAAACTACCTTTTGACAATATGTTGATGTTGATCCAGTTTTTGTTTTACTTGAGTCCTTACCTCTTCTAACTTTAGCAAAGCATTAATTTGACTTTCCAGAGGAGGATAGTCTTCTTCCTGAACCTTCTGTGATAATTGCAGATATGGAAGGAGAACATGCGGCGGAAGAATTGCTTCCCTTCAGTAAACAAGGAAAAAGGGGGAATTACCAACAACAATTTTCGGAGTTACCCTATCATCCTAGATTGCATTGAATAGTGCATTGTGCCAGTTTTTGTGGTTTTTGGAGACCGTCCTCTTGATGATCTTGATCAGGTTTTTGTTTGTCGATTCCGCCAAACCATTTCCTTGGGGGTAATAGCTAGTGGAATATTTTATTTTTATCCCTTTTTCTAAAGCAAAGGCACTCATGTCTAGAGACGAAAAATAGGAAGCATTATTGAACACTAGACATTCAGGAATACTGAAATGAGTGATTATGTTTGAATTAAGGAAAGATATTACCTGACTGGTGTTTACCACTTTTAATGGTGCAACCTCGGACCATATGGTGAAATAGTATGTCACTGTAATGATGTATTTATGCTGCTATGAGGAGGTGGGGTTAATTGGTCCAATGATGTCAAGACCCCATTACTGAAAAGGGAAATCCACTGAGACAGGTTGCAGTGGGAATGATGCCTTTTGTACTCGTCTAGAAACCTTTTAACAGATTACGCATTTGTGGCATAATGCATGGGCATCTTTGAAAAGAGTGGGCCAATAATACCCTACCCTTAATACTTTGTGGGCAGTAGTGTCTCCACCGAAAGACCCACTAGCTTCCCCTGCATGCAATTCTGATAAGACTTTATCTGCTTGATCTCTTGCTAGACACTGCATAAGGATTCCATAAAAAAATTTGCGAAACAATATGTCATTCACCAGTTGGAAAGGTGAAGATTTTAATCTCAACACTCTCCTCTTTTTTGGATAAAGGTGATGAGGAAATGAACCGTGTGTTAGATAAAACTTAATGCCATCATACCAAGGACTTGTAGGATTTTGTACACAACAGATTTGATTTTGATTATGTTGATCTTCAATTAACATATCAGTTTGATTTTGTTGTTCTACAATTGAATCAACAACTAATTTACATATACCTTGGCCTCTAACAATTTGTGCTGGAGTGATCTCAAGGTCATATTCTTGTAAGGATGTAACCCAGTTCGCTCGTTTCTCACCCAGTTCTTTTTGTACTAACAAATTTCTGACAGCGGGGTAAGGAACAATGACTTTAGTTCTAGATTTCAGTAGATAAGATTGAAAATGTTTTACCACTTTAAAAACAACATAATCCTATTGATCTATAGCTGGATAATTAAGCTTTGCTCCCTTAAAGGCTGAGCTCATAAAGGTAATAGGAACTTCCTTATTTTCAACATTCTTTTGGGTTAGCACAGTGCCATAAGATCGATCGGAGGGAAACGTGTAAAGAGTGAAATCTTGCGAAAATTCAGGGCTCATTAGGGATGGAGCCTCCACTATGGATTTTTTTATTGAGTCAAAAGCTTGACTTTCTTGAGGTCCCCAATGGTATTACACATCCTTTTTTATTAAGTTTTGTAATGGTGTCACCATTTCCGAAAAACTCAGGACGAACCTTCTGAAAAAATTTATCTGACCTAGAAAGGATTGCATAGACATTTTGGAAGAGGGGGAAGGAAGTCTTGAAATTACTTGAGTCCTCTCGGGGTCAATGATCATCCCTTCATTGGATACTATGAATCTGAGTAGCTTTCCTTGTTCCACTGCAAAGACAAATTTTTTAGGATTTAGAGAGATGTCGTACTTACGACATCATTGTAGAACAAATTTCAGATGGGCTAAATGATCTCCCTTAATCTTGGAGAAAACAGTGGCATCATCGAGATAGAATACTACAGATTGATTGATTAGACTGCGAAAAGTGATATCCATCGCTCTCTGGAAAGTGGCACCGACATTTATAAGCCCAAATGGCATCTTTCTATAAGAATAAGTACCCCATGGAGTACATAAAGTGGTTTTCAGCTGGTCTGGAGGAGACATGAGGACCTGGTTGCACCCTGAAAAACCATCTAGTTGCGACAATCTTTCAGAACTGGATACCTGCTGGAGAATTTGTTCCATCGGAGGAACAAGGTAGTTGTCTTTATTAGATGCTCGGTTTAAATTTCAGAAATCGACACATAGTCGGATTTCACCACTTTTTTTCCTCACAAGGACAAGGTTAGAGACCCACTGTGTATGCCTTACCAGGAAGATTATCTTTGCATTCAATAGTTTGTTTAGTTCCTTCTTGACTGTTGGTTCAAGTTTTGGGTGCATCTTTCTTAACTTCTATTGAAAAGGTTGAGTCTGGGGTTTCATGGGAATGATGTGTTGTATAATTTTAGGATCGAATGTTTTTAGATCATCATATGTCCAAGCAAAGACATCCTTAAATTCTTTAAACAATTTAATAAAGGATGACTTCTCTTTCTCAGAACATCCCATTCCCAAATTGATGCATTGTGGATTATCTTTAGTTCCTAGATTCACTTTTTCATGGGTCAAGGAAGAACTATTCATTTTACAATTTACTGATTTTCTAAATTTATCATGCAAATCATAAAAAAATTCTAATATTACCACAGATTTTGGGTAGAATTTACCAGATCTGATGTTCATTTCAGAGACCTTGGGTTCGATATTACCGTAAAATTGTGGAGGTCTTTGTTGTGGGTGCCTTCATCGATAACTGCACCTTTGAAAGTATCTTCCATGTGCAGGAAACTGATGATTTGTTGATCATCATCGAACACTCTCCAATTAGTGATGTTGTCTGGGATGGATGGTCTAAACAACAACTCAACGGAAAACGCGTTCGGAGAAAGGCCTTCTGTGGGAAAAAATTTAGAAGCAACATTAGCCAACAAGTCAGCCTCATAATTATTTAATCTTGGAATGGTATTAATGTTAAATGCAGAAAATTTATGCATTAGATTCTATACCTCAGCTTGATAACTTTTCAGGTGCGGAGATAGGCAATGAATGGAATTTATTACCTGCCTAACCACAATTTATGAATCGTCGAATACTATTAAATTCTATATTTTCAAATCTAGTGTCTTTCTGAGACCTTGCATAAGTGCCTCGTATTTAGCCGTGTTGTTTGTGCATTCAAATTCTAATCAGCAAGCGATCAAAGTTTTGTTACATGCTGGGTCGATGAGCACACATCCTACACTGGCTCCTTCTTTAGATTTAGATCCATTGAAGTAGAGAGACTAGATGTGAGTCTCATTAGTTGTATGTGACACCTTAGGGAGAACTACTGACTATGTACATGTCATGAGTTCCAACTATTGTTCCGGCTTAGTAATGGTAGAAGTTTCAGCCATGAAGTTACCAAAAAATGTGTTCATTCTCTGCATTTCGGGTGAATTAGCGGAAGCAGTAAATGGTTCATTAGCGACATTTAAATTAGTTACAATAAGCTTGAGGTAACACTCATGATTGATCTTGATTCTGTTAGGCTTTCCATTCTCTGGTACCCACAAATGAGACCAATCTTTCACAAAGTAGCCATGCAGTTGTTCGAACCAATCCTTGCTTACAAATAAGCCATATAATTTAGGGATGTCAACAAGAATAATATCAATAATCTGGTGAACTTTAGGATTAGATGATAATCTGGTAAGGACATTTTTTAATTCACCTATTACCTTAACACTGGTCTGATCAAGCTGAATAATTTTCAGATTGGAAGGTTCAACTTCAACATTGATTTTTTGGCAGACAGACCAAGGAATTACATTTGATGATGCGTCAGAATCTACCATACAATTATGTACATTCCTATTGAAAATTTTGAAGGTCAACAAAAAAGGTGGGACATTTCTACGAGTATTAACAATAGAACTTTGTTGATTTTTAGTCACAATCCCTAGAATTATTTTATCTACATTTGTTACACTTTTTATAGCAAGGTCTCTTTTATCAGAGGGTTCTAGTGTCGTTTTAACAGGGACCTTTTGAGGTGTTTTAGGGAGGTTTTCTGCAAATTTGTTGTTGTTTAGATTGTTGTTTTTGTTGTTTTCTGCAATGTTCTGAAGCATCTTTTGCAGAAGAAAAGGAAGTTTCAACAATTCATAAACATAAATATTAGCTCTAAGTTTCTTAAGGTCTTCAATTAAATCATATTCTAAACTTGGAGCTACCAAATTCTGTTTAGTTTTAGTTTTCTTAAACTGTTTTTGGGGTGCATTAGTTCCAATTTTAGAAGAGGATTTATTCTGTGTTTTTCTTCTAGTATTGTAAGGATGCACCATTTCAAAATTGTCTTGAAAGATACCATCCAAAAAATCCCCGAAGATGTTGGGAGAGGATTTGTCCTCTTCCATTGTTTCTTGTTCAACCATGTCTTCAGAAATATCAGGGGGAACTAAGTTATCATGTGCTTCAAGGATTGTCTGGATAGTATATTGTAGGCTTTCTAGATTAAGGCCTTCAAAATTTAAGTTGGGTCGGTTTGTGGGAAAATGCTTTCTAAAAGGGGGTTTGTAAGATCCTTTTCTTGAATAAGCTTCTTCAGCTGATCTCCTTAAATATACAACTTGATTTGACGATTTATGGACAACCTTATGTAAAATTTCGAGATCTGAACTCTTTGATTGAATTTTGGTTTGGGGAGGTCTAGGAAGAATTTATATTTTCTTCTTGGAAGATGGGGTAATATCTACCTCATTACTGATATTATCCTTTAGGCTTAGAATATCTTTCTCAATTTGGCTTGCCTCCTCGAAGGCTTCCAATAAAGTTGCCTTCTTAGACCTTTTTACCCAGATTGCTATGTTCTGGTGTAGGGCTTTGGTGTAGTATGTGACGATAAGATTTTCAGCAGGCATTGAATCAATGGAGATTCGATTCTTTAATGTTAGAAACCTTTGATTAAAGTCTTTTATTTTTTCCTTGGGGTTCATCTTTAAAATAGAGAGTTCCATGACTAAGACTTCAGGAGATTTGTCGTCTCCGAATTTCTCAAGGAAAAAATATTCAAATCTATCCCAAGATACAATGGTGTGGGGTTGTTGGGAAAAATACCATGTAGAGGCATTACCTTCAAATGTGTATGGAAAAAGTCGACATACTACATCTTCATGTTCTACGCTTCGGAGTCTAATGGCTAGCATGAATTTTTTTATGTGATCCTTAGCTATTTGCTTAGAATCCGGATCGAATTTAAGGAGACATTTCTCCAAATGTTTAGGAAAAGGATGTTGGGGTCCAGGTATGGCCACAACATCTTGATCGAGCCAAGGTCTAGCGGGATTATTTGTATTTTCCATGGGTGTAGGTGGTGTCGAAGGCTAAGTTGAAGAACTACCTTTGTCCAATGATTCTTCTCCCGAAGAGGAAGGAGATGAAGGCGGTGGTGAAGGTGGGATACCAGATCCTCCGACTACAGGAGTAGGGATGTGTTCTGGATCTATAGGATTTAGGATAAGACCAGTGCCTTCAAGTTTCTCTCTAATATCAGAGAAATATAGCGGTTAATTCAGTGGCCGACTTGGTTGTCTGATATGGGCCAAAGCACCCTGTGTTCTTAGAAGTGATTGACGAACAATTTCTTGTACGTCGGACCCTAGAGGGTTTGATGTTACTGGCTCAACGGTAATCTATGGATTTTCGTTTGAGGTGGTTGTTGTTTGAGAAGTAATGTTGTCATTAGAACGACTTCTTGTTACTATAGGTGAGCGTGTGTTTGGGGGAGGAGTCTTTTGACCTCCACATGCCATCAATAGTGTTCAGGACCTCCTTCTAGCACCATTTTTTGATGGGTGAAAATGACCATCCATCAATTGGAAGAACGAGTCCAGTCCGGGGTTGTCTAAATAACCCAAGTCATTTGGTATGACTCGCTCTGACGGGTTTAATGGCTCTATTGACCAATCTAAAAGTCCTAAAAGAAACAAATAAA
>CBVK0102015384.1:0-11851 GCA_900067695.1 Picea abies | reverse complement strand
AAGGGGGGGGGGGGGGGTAATAATACCTATGCAATATTTTTGGGAGATTAGAGAAATTTTCCACCTTTCAATATTTTCAAGCATTGATTCCAACCCATCGAGAGAGGAAAAAGGCAAGTTAGTGGTTTTTTTTTATCTAGCCTCACTGATTTAGGATTTCCCTAACTTCTATCTCTTATATAGTTGTGGTCGCCATCTCCATTGCTTGTCTCCATCTCCTTTGTCACTCGAGGGGCATCATGGCTCGAGATGTGGGAGTTTGCATGTGTGTGGGAGTGAGCGTCCATCTCCTCTTTCACTCGGGGGAGAATTGGTGCTTGATTTGTAGGGGTCTACATGTGTGTGTGTGTGTGTGTGTGTGTTACACATTATTTTGGTCACCCTGATGATGACTATACAAGCATGTGTTCAGGCTCTCAAAACAATCTTTTACATGAGGAAAATGACTGATTTCTTCCCATACAAGGCATATTTTTAGAATGACGTTGCAGGCTGACAGTTGTACATAGTGCGAAAATACTTGATTTTCGCAGGCTGCTCTATGCCTGGCTGGCGGGGTTTCCGCAAGTTGCTATATAGGTAGGGTGTGGCTACATTTGAAGCTAAGAATAGGAAGAAGTTCACGAAGTTTCTAGAAGGAGAATCTTCTAGAATCTAAGGTGACGTTCGTATGGTTGTGATCCTACTGGCTTCTCTGTTTTGGTGGGATCATCCTCATCCTTTCAACCACTTCACCTTCTCTTATATAATGATGGGTTTCTCATGGAAACGGTTAAGCACGATTGAGCAAAGAATTGTTGAAAGAATATGTGAAGGATCTTGTTACAACTGATGCTTGAGGGCTCCATTTTTCCATCAAGATTTTGTGGACCATCTTCATACAAATTTAGAACAAGTGTATGTGTGTGTTGGAACAAAGGACCACCAAAAGGGAACTTGCAACATCAAGGCATTTTGGTTGTATCTTCCACTTTTACTTAATATGATACGGTGACATGTTTCTTTCCCATAAAATCATTAGCATTTTATTACATGACTCCTTGATCACATGTTTAGGTTTCCATTGAATCTACAATTGGTGCTTTCACTTTGGTTGGTTTGTGTCATTGCAGATCTGATCTCACAAGAGCACCGGAGCGAAGCAGGGACAACAGAGATATAAGGAAGCGATATCTAAAGGTAGTTCATCCATTCCTTCTTTGGTAGTAAATTCAATGGTAGCAAGTTAGGGAAAGCGTCATGCCCTATCTTGTTTTGTTCTAGATCCAGGTGGATCTAGGGAGATTAGTTTATGTCCGCATTCACCGATTTATCCAATAACAGTGTGTGTGTGTGTGTGTGTGTGTGTGTGTGATATAACAAATATGTTATGTAAGATATATAACATATAATATATAAGACACACACAGTCTATGTTTTATATAACATATATAAAATATATTTTATATTTTAATTAATTGAAAAGGTGTAGATCTGAGTCTTAGTGCTCCTTTGTTTTTTGGATTGAGATTTTGAGGGGTGGTTCCATGTGTCAAATAAAACTTAATATAATTATACAAGGAATTCAACATGGTTTGTACACATCATATTTGTGTTTCATGATGCAATGTCTCGTCTGGTACTACTAGTTCATTGTTAGGCTAATCAACTGAATCAACCACTAATTTGCAAAGACCTTGAACCCTAACAATTTCTGCTGGTTTAATTTCGAGATCATATTCTTGAAGAGAGGTCATCCAGTGAGCCCTCTTTTCCCCAAGATATTTTTGAACTAATAAATTTCTCACTATGGGGTAAGGAACAATGAATTTAGTTCTAGATTTCAAGGGATAAGATCTAAAGTGTTTTACTGCTCTAAAAACAACAAATTCTTGTTGATCGATTGTAGGATAATTTAATTCTTCTCCTTTAAAGGAAGGACTCATAAATGAAATGGGGATTTCATTATTATCATTGTTTTTTTGGGTGAGTACAACAGCGTATGATCTATCCGACACGAATGTATAGAGGGTAAAGTCTTTGGAAAAATCAGGAGGGATGGAGCTTTTTTTATAGCTTTTACGATGGAATTAAAAGCCATGTTTTCTTGTGATCCCCACCTAAAGAGAGTGTCATTTTTTATCATATTTTGCAGGGGTCTAACCATCTCGGATAAACTAGGAACAAAACATCTGACAAAATTTATTTTACCAAGAAAAGATTGCATGGCCTTTTTGAATGATGGAGGGGAAATATTGGCTATGGCTTGAGTTCGTTATGGATCTAACATCATTCCATCTTTTGATACTATGAAGCCAAGTAACTTTCCCCGATCAACAACAAAAATTGATTTCTTGGGGTTTAATGAAATACCATACTTAGGACAATGTTCTAACACACTCCTGAGGTGAGATAAGTGATATTTTTTGTTCTTCAAAAAGATGGTAACATCATCTAAGTAAACAACCATTGATTGATTTATAAGTCCCTGAAAAGTGATATCCATGGCCCTTTGGAAAGTGACCCCAACATTAATTAGTCCGAAAGGCATTTTGCGATAAGCATAAGTGACCCAAGGGGTCCAGAAATAGTTTTAAGATAATCTGATGGAGATATTAGGACTTGGTTGTATCCCAAAAAACAATCTAATAATGAAAGTATTTTGGATCCAGATACCTATTGTAGGATCTGTTCCATGGGCAGAACTAGATAATTGTCTTTATCAGAAGCTCGGTTTAAGTTGCAGAAATCGACACAGAGTCATATTTCTTTGTTCTTTTTTCTTACCAGGACTAATTTGGACACCCATTGGGTGTGCCAGATAAGAAAGATGATCTTAGCTATTAACATCTTATTCAATTCCTTTTTTACTGTGGGTTCTAACTTAGGGTGCATCTTCGTTAGTTTTGTTGAAATGGTTGGGATTGAGGTTTCATGGGGATTACATGTTGTATTATGTTCGGATCAAATGTTTTCAGATCATCACATGTCCAAGCAAATACATATTTAAATTATTTAAACAATTTAATAAATGCAGATCTTTCTTGTGTTTTTTTTCCTCAGAAAAAAGCGTAATTTTCATTATGATAATCAAAATTACATTTTGTAGATACACCTCATGGTGTATTCCTGTGATATAGTATATTTGTATACTTCATATCATGTAGTTTTGTCTTCTTCATCCCATAGGATTTTACAAAATCATTACAATAAACCTGTAATGCTTCCAAGCAAGGAGTTTTGTCTTCAACTTCATAGTATCCTTCGTAGATTTTGTAGTCCAAAATCTTATATATATAACATTATAAGTTGAAGTTCATTTACAAAAAGGTTCTCTTTTGTTCTTGTATTTGTTCATTTAAGAACTCTGTGATCTTTCAGTGGCCCACCTCCATGTGTATGCCCTTTTTTGAAGCCTTGTATGCTTCTTGATTTCTTTCCCTGTAGACATGTTGACATGAAAAGAAATAAAAAAATTTCTGTAATGTTTTTATGTCTTCAACAATATTGGCAAGTCTTATATTGTTGCATCTTTCTGTTCCATTTATCCAGTTTATTGTATTTTTTGAGTCTCCATAAACTGTTAACTTTTTGCAGTCTTTATCAAGTGTAAAGACCATGAGTAGTTTGAGGCTCATTAATTCAGCATAGTTATTTGTTCCAATTCCCAGTCCAGACGTTAGTGTGTAGAAGTGTGTGTCTGAGTAGTAAAATAAACCTCCTCCTCCATAGGTCTATTGTTGGGAAGCTTCGTCAAAGAAACCCCAAGGTGAGGATTTTTCGATTATTACTTATTTTATCATTCTGTTCTTGGTTCTTTATTTTGAGGGAAAGGAGGACAAAATTGCCAGACTGTTTAGTGCGGTTTTTACAGGAGTTGTAGTTACCTCATTGAAGAAGGCTTCATTTCTTGCTATCCATACTCTCCAAGTGATCAATAATGGGATTAATCTGTAGCTTTTGTAAGTGGGGTTTTCCCACCAGTTCTTCCAGGCTTTCTCTAAGGTGTGGCCTTCCCATTGGAATGGGAACTTTAGGTTACTTGAGACTTCTGTCTAGACCACTTTTTGGTATGTACAATCCAGAAAGAGGCATTGAGTCGTTTCTCCTTCATTTTTGCACAGAGGGCATCTACTTGGTCCTGCAAAATTTCTTTTCTGAAGTATATTCCAAGTTGGGGCTTTGTTTGATAGCACACTCCACTAGAAAAGTTTTGACTTGGTAGGACCGTTTATCTTCTAGATCTTTTTCCACCACCAGAGTGGTTCATCTTGAGAAGTTTCTTGTATTAAATGTAAATATCCTTTTCTTGGGGTGAAAATGCATGAATCATTTCTGTCCCATACCAATTCATCTTCTTGCTCTCTTATCCTGATTTGTGAGAATTTAAGGGTTGATAGATAAACCTCCAGTTCTGCTAACTCCTCCAAATTTAATTCGAGACGGGTGGTGGATTTCCACCCTTATGCCCAGAGAGTAGTTGAGGATTGGTCAGCAAGCAAGTTTAAGTTATTCAGTCCTTTTTGTTTTAAGGTGAATAGTAAAGGTTCTGAAAGTAAATGTTTCCCTTCACTTCCCATCCAGGGATCAACCCCTAACCTTACTCGAAATCCATCTCCTACCTTCCAAGCAAGACCATCCCCTATTACAGGGAACAAATTTATGATTGCCTTCCAAATCGTTGAAACTCCTTTGAGAGTTTTCTGAGTTCATCTAATCCATGATTCCAATGAGTCTGGTTCAATATACTAATTTTTTGAGAAGCCAAGTCCAATCCTCCTTCCTGTAATCATTTGGTTTCAAGGAGAAACCTAGGTACTTGAGTCCTTCATCAATCGATTTTTCTTCAAAGGGGAAGAAAAGTCGAAAATGATTTTTTTCCATTTCTGAGAGACTATAGGTGGTAAGGGTAGACTTTCCTTCATTTACAGTCATTCTTGTTGCCTTGGAGAAAAGATTCAAAGTGTTATTTAGAGTCTCTTCCTCCCTTATTATTCCTATGGTGAAGACAAGGATGTCGTCTATAAAGAGAAGGTGTGTAATATGAAGATTGTTGGAGATATTGATACCTAGGAAAGACCCAGTCCGTTTTTCTATTGCAATGGCTCTGCTAAGTCCTTCAATGATGAGAAGAAAGAGAAGTGGGGAAAGAGGAAAACCTTGTCGTAAGCCCCTTTCGGATCTAAAGAAGGTCGTGGCAGAACCATTTATGAGCACTGAGAAGGTCACAGTTGTAATGCAGCACACGATCCATCTGATGAAAGGAACTGTGAATCCTAGATGTGTTAAAAGTAGTTGGAGGTAGAGCCAACTTACCCTGTCGTAGGCTTTGGAAAGATCATTTTTTAGTATCGCACTCTTTAGCTTCCTGGTCTTTATGCTGTGTAGGGCTTCCTATGCCACTCCTATTGCTTCATGAATATGTCTGCTTTCCAAGAACCCAAATTGTTCCATAGAAATATTGTCAGAAAGTACCCTCTTGAGTCTTGTTTCTATGACTTTCAAAATGATTTTGTAGACACAGTTGCAAAGAGATATAGGCCTGAAGTAGTCCAGGGAGTCCGGATTATCCTTTTTTGGGATAAGAGCGATGAAGGTTGAATTTAGGCTAAGAGGCATTTGTCCAAAAAGCCTTGTCTCTTCAACTAGGCTTAGTAAGTCTTGTCCAATAAGATCAAAGAAATCCATAAATAACTCAATTATCCATCCATCTGATCCAGGGCTTTTATCCTTTTGGAAACTGTTCAAAACACTCTTAAGTTCTTCTAAAGTTACCTTTTCCATAAGCATTTTGTTGTCTTCCTCACTTGTAAATCTAGGAAATTGTTGTACCATTTTAATCACCTCTTCAAAAGTGGCCTTGTTTTCTGCTTTATTGAGGTTCTGGAAGAAGTTTTTCCCAATTTTTGCCATCCCTTCAAAGCTGTGCTCCTTTTTTCCATCATAATATTTTAGTTGCCAAATTGAGTTTGTGCATTTCCTGCCTTTTGCATATGCTTGAAATAACTTTGTGTTCTCGTCTCCACTCTTCAGCCAAGTGGCTCTGCTTTTTAGTCTCCAGGTTTCTTCTTTTTCCTTTAATATTTTGTTTCTCCTTTCTTCCAACTTTAGCAGATTTAATTTGGCATCTGTTGAATCAAATCCTCCACCCTCTTCTTCCGAGATAAGGTTTAATTGCAATTCTAGCTCCTTTAGTTCCAAATCCTCCTTTAATAATTTTTTATGAGCCCAGTTTTTTGTTTTCTCTTTGATGATGCTCAGGTTTTTGACAAAGTGTAGGCCTACCATCTCAGTGCTCTCTGGGTTAAATACCAGCCAATTTTCCTTAACCAACTTTAAAAAATTGTCGTCATTGAGCCAAATTTTGTTGAATTTGAAGGGACTAGTTGGATTTACCATCCCGGTTCTTAATTCAAGGAAAATCGGATAATGATCAGAGATTCCCTCGTGTCCTATACAATGTTTCAAATGAAAGGATTTTTCTAGAAGTGTGTCCTTTATTAAAAAATGATCAAGGCTTTTTTCTAAGTTGTCTTCTCCAATTCTATTATTTCTCCAGGTAGGTTTGAATTTGACTGGCTCAATATCCAACAAATTGAGTTCTTCCAATTTTTGTGTGAAGTATCCCGAAAGGGGGTTCGATCTTGCATGAGTTCCCCAGACTTCTTTGAAACCCAAAGAGAAGTTTAAGTCTCCTCCCAAGATTAAGATTTTTTCTTTTAAGAAATATTTGGAAAAGAAAGTGTCCCAGTAAGAGCCTTTGTTATGACAAGGGCCATAGAGGTTTACAATATGGAGGGGTTCTTCAAGTTATTTTGTGGTCACAGTGATCCCAAGTCCAGATTCAAAACCCCAAGAGTTAATGACTTTTATTGTACGAGAGTTCCATCCAATAGCAAGTCCCCCTGATCTCTCGATAGATTCCAATGTAGTGAAACTCCAATCGGGTAGTAGTGTTGAGAGTTTATTAAAAACTTCCACCCCTTTCCCCAAGGTTTCTTGATGGAGGACGACATCCAGATGTTCAGTGAGGAGCATCCTTTTAAGGGTTGGTCTTTTGAGGGGGGTAGCCAATCCCCTGCAATTGAATGAGTAACAATTCATCAAGGCCCCTTTCCCAGGGTTCGCCTTGCTCTAAGCCCCCTTTCAATAGAGACCTGTTTTCCTGCTAAAAGGTCAATCCTGGCTTTCTTTTGAGCTTTTGAAATAAGGGATTTTCTGCCTCTCCCACTTTTCTCTGCTTGACTCGGATCCATGGCTAAACCTCCTGAGTGTTCTTTGTTCAGGGATCTTAAGAAATAATGTCTTGAGGATGTATTAGATGAGGACGTATTGGAATCCTCTAAGGCCGACGAAGAGAATGAAGTAGGGGACTTTAAAGGTAGGAGGGAAGAGGAAGAGGTAGGGGAGGGGGCAGGACATGAAGGGGGGAAGAAGGAGGGAAGAGTAAGGTTCAAGGGAGGGAGCTAGGGGAGGGAGGGAGAGATTAACCACTCAGGACATTTAATGGACAATTTATTTATTAAAACAGTAATAGAGGGGCCAGGGTTAGAGGAGGTACCCGAAACCGGGAAGGAAGTGGCTCCTTCCAAGACTGAAGTTTGTTGATCCGATCGCATAGTAGCCAGCTTTGAGTTTGGTTGTACAAAATCTACAAACATATATTTTTTTTGGCTTCCCAGCTCCTTTTGTGTGGAGAGAGCGGATTCCAAATAGTTAGCAGTCTTCTGGGAATCTTTGTACCTTCCATACACTGTTCCTTTGGTCCTTAGGGGGAGCTTACAATTCTTAAATAGATGTCCATACTGATGACACCTTCAACACCTGAAGGGTATGTTCTCATAGTCCAATTTTTGAGCATAAATATAACCTCCCAAGCTAAGATCCATTTCTTCACCAAGGCCTTCCCTGACATAATGATTTACCAGAATTCTTGCTACCTTCCTTTGTTTTGTTTCTTCAAAAGACATGTCCGCATCCAAGAAGTCTACTAAGAAATTCTCAATTTTTTTGAAGTAATCGAAAGACCAAAGATGGAAAGGTAGTGCTGGTAGTCTTACCCAGACCGAAATTTTGTCAAGTTGCTCTATGCTTGCGTCAAATAAAGGATTCCACGGTTTAAGAAGAAACGGGGAGTTGTTGACGCTCCAAGATTTGCTTAAGACCCATTTGGAATGCTCACTAGTCTGGAATGTGAAGGCATACCAGTTTCTGTTTAATTCCACCAACTCTGGTAAGTATCCAAGCTCCTCCTTCCAAGAAGAATGAATCCATTCTCGAATAGTTTTTGTCGCAAAGATCCTGCCATTCACTTGTCCAACAATTGTTTGGTTTGCCATTTCGGTGACCTGATTTATCTCCACGTCTTCTCCGAGAGCTATATTTCCCACCCTTCCTTTATTCTTTAAACTTTTCCTTTTCAATCTCGGCCCAGCTACACTAGCTCTGGTAGTGCCTTCCGTGGTAGTAGAGTGCTTCTTTATGGGCTCCCTAGTGGAGTAAGTCTACTTGCCCCCACTAAAATCATCTTGTTTGGGCCGAGTCAAGAAATAACCCTTATCTGAGGGGATAGAAGGGGTTGCAGAGGATCATAACTCAGTAGGGGCCGAGGGGTTAGGGAGATTTTGGGTAAGCTCTAGAGGGGAAGGAGAGAGCCCTCCTGTGATAGAGTTTACCCACTCTAAATCAGAGGTTTGGAGCGGGATGAGTAGGGGTAAAAAGGCTGCTGAAAGCCCCGGTAACCAAGACTCTATAAAATTTCCAAACAGGAATCCATCGAGAAGATTGGGTAAGGGAGGGGAAACTAGTTTAGGCTAAGGGCGAAGGGAAAGGAAGTCAATTATACTGACCAGTTGTTCAAGTGGTCCTCCACCTACCACCAAATCTGTTGACATGATATCCACCATACCTGTTGCGCCAGTAGCCCGCACGGTCACCGAGAAATCCTCCATGGTCGAGAAAGGGGAGGGAAAGGCTATCGAGGGTGGGAGGAGGGAGAGGGTCAGGCTGGGAAAAAAGAAGGGACGGGGAAGGGAATTAACCGTAGGCTAGAGGGAGGGACAAACATAAACACAACCATGTGTGGAGAAACATATCTTTCTTGTTGAGTACACCCTTTGCCCAAATTAATGTTTTAAGGGTTATCCTGCGTTCCTAAATTTACAGTTTCATATTGCAGTGAGGAACTATTCTTTTTATAGTTAACCACTCCCCTAAATTTTTCATGTAAATCATAATTTCTTTTTAATGTCACGATAGATTTAGGGATAGATTTTACCATGTCGAACGAGCTTTTAGTTGAATTAGGATCAAATATTACCGAAAAATTGCAGAGATTTTCGTCGTGAGTGTTTTCATCAATTACAACATCTTGAAAAGTGTCTTCCATATGCAAAAAAATTATGATATGTTGATCATCGTCGAACACCCGCCAATTGGTGATATTGTCCAGAATTGACGGCCTGAGCATTAATTCAACAAAAAATGAATTAGGAGAGAAGCCTTTAGTAGGTAATAATTTTGATGCTACATTTGCCAACACATCTACTTCATAACTACTAGATCTAGGAATAGAACTTATGTTAAAAGCGATAAATTTATTAATCAAGTTCCATACCTCGGTCTGGTAGTTTTTTAGGTGAAGAGATAGACATTGAATAAAAATTTTCACCTATTTGACTACAATTTCAGAATCACCAAATGCCACTAGGCATTGGACATCAATGTCAATGTCTTTCTTGAGTCCCTATAGGGAATAATACTTCTCTACGGTTTTGAACGGGAATAATACTTCTTTGCGGTTTTGAAATTGTATCTTTGCGGTTTTGAACGAGAATAATACTTCTCCGCGGTTTTGAAATTATATCTTTGGGGTTTTTAATGGGAATAATACTTCTCTGTTGTTTTGAAGGAGATATTTTATTTCTAACATTATATATCTACGATTTTGAAGGAGAATACTATTTCTATTTGGTTTTTACCTTTTTTCCTAGAATAATCTTTGTAGTTTCTCTCGGTTTCCCCGGAACTTCTCTGCGGTTTTCGAAAATTATTTTTGGCTTCTTCAACCGGTTAAGCAATTAGACATGTGAAATGAGGTGAGTCACTTTTTATTTTGATTCAATTTTAATTTAAAATATATTTATAATCTATTAACGTAAAGAGATTTAAATATATTTTATTTATTTTTTATTTCAAGTTTCATAAGTAAAAGTTGATTTGAGAGATAATAATTAATATCATTATTATCAATTAAAAAAAAAATATTTTCCATTTTTAAAGTCAATCCAAAAACAATTGTTACTTTTTTTTTTCTCTTCTTTTCAATATGAGCACTCCACCACCTATTCCAAAAACTCGTCCTAACAGGGGGAGCCCCCCCAAAATCACCCTAGAGATCCTTTACGATTATATGGAATCAATAGAAAAAAGGAGAGAAGAGAGAGATGCCAAAATCCAAATGGAGTTAGAATCATTAGAAAAAATGAGTGAAGAAAGAGACGTAAAACTCCAAATAGAGCTAGAGGCAATGATTGATAAAAAAATTAAAGATACCATTCAAACTCAAATAGAGGATAGATTCTTAGGGTTAAAGAGTGAATTGAAGACAATGAAAGATAATATTCAAGAAATGGAAAAACATAAACAATCAACCCAAGAAGGAGGGTTTGAAGAAAATCACAACTTGAGAGATAGGACTAAAGAGCCAGAAGAAAAAATAACCAACAATTTGACCCTCAGTAATATGAAAAACAAATTGGATATCAAACCCATCAAAGAGGAAATGAATAAGCTAATCAAACTGGACCATGAGCGTAACAAAAGAGCCTTGAACCTCAGAATTTTTGGTATAAAAGAACAAAAAGAGGAGGATACACTAGCAATAATAAAATAAGAATTAAATAATAAATAATAAATAATAAATAACAAATTGATACAACTTACCTCATATAAGAAAAGAGGCTAGGATATATAATTGATCACAAAGATAGGTTGATCCATGTCAAATTAAGTTGTAATGACCATAAATATAGCATACTAAGTAAATCTCCAAGATTAAAAGGGTCAAGAATATTTATAAATGAAGACCTCATTCCCAATGACCAAGCTAAATTAAGGAAGGAAGTTCAAAAGGTAAAAGAATCCAGGAAAGAAGGAAAATGGGCAATAATTAGAAATCGAAAATCTATTGTTTTTTTTAACAGAAACAGTTGGATTTGTATTATCTCAAAAAAATGCCAAAATTCAAAAAGATACAAGTGGCAGGGTGTGATTACCTATGTTGCTTCCATAGAAGTGAATGTGTCTATATATGCCTGAGAGAGATGTAACCATTGTTCTATATAAACTTCAATTATGCCATGTGAAGATGGAAATAACCTATTTAACAGCAACAGAAATTTACAATTCATAAAAAACTAATGCTAGATGTAAGGTTGCCCTGGTTCTTCCTGCTGAGCTTCTAGGTTCTCCTATGTCTGATGCACCTCTGTGAATTGCTAAGCCTGGTTCTCCTCTGCTCAAATGTGATATGAGAATGTTGGCACTATAGGGACGTGTTGATCATCGCTAGCAACAGAATGGAAAGTCAAGGGTAGTCGGGATTCATCAGTGCCAACAGAATGATCTAGTTGTTGAGGATTTCTCAAGCATTGAGTGACAACTCCAATCTGTCTTGTGTTTCGATTGACCCCCTGAATACAATTGCCAATTATTGATTGTGTCGAATTTCTTGTTGTTGCATTTGGGACTGAATCTTTGCCATGCTTTGGTGGATACCCTGGTTTTCCTATTGAAGTTCGCAGTGGCGCGCGCCTAAGCACTCTTAAATTCACCTACAATCTATTTGTAGAGCTTGAGATCGGAAGAGCAC